>CAUYQV010051325.1:0-35553 GCA_963574575.1 Galagoides demidoff | reverse complement strand
GAGACGGAGCCTCAAGCTATCCCCCTGGGTAGAGTGCCATGGCATCACAGCTCATAGCAACCTCCAACTCCTGGGCTCAAGCGAGTCTCCTGCCTCCGCCTCCCAAGTAGCTGGGACCACAGGTGCCCGCCACAATGCCCAGCTATTTTTTGGTTTCAGCCATCATTGTTGTTTGGAGGGCCCTGGCTGGGGATTCGAACCCGCCACCTTGGGTGTACGTGGCTGGCGCCTTAGCCGATTGAGCCACAGGCGCTGAGCCTGAACATCTCTTCTTATTTGACAGTATTTTTCATGCAACCCTAATTATTTAATATCTCTTTTTACAAGGTAAAAGAAAAAAATTTTGAGATTTTTTTAGACCCTCTGGGAAGTCTTATGAGCATAAAAAAGTTATATACAAAATATATGTTAATCTTATACTTAATGCTGATAACTCGGACTACATAGCTGGTTTTATACAATGAACAATAGTATTAAACTAGTCTTTTTTGCTAAAGATTTCCCTAAATTACATAAACTTGGAAAGAATTTGGCTGCGTTTGTAGTTCTGATAGTTTTAAGAATATTTAATTTCTGTGAGCTAATTTGTTGTGTTTTTTTTTTTTGGAGACAGAGCCTCAAGCTATCCCCCTGGGTAGAGTGCCATGGCATCACAGCTTATAGCAACCTCCAACTCCTGGGCTCAAGCGAGTCTCCTGTCTCAGCCTCCCATGTAGCTGGGACTACAGGCGCCCACCACAACGCCTGGCCATTTTTTGGTTGCAACCATCATTGTTGTTTGGCGGGCCCGGGCTGGGGATTTGAACCTGCCACCTTAGGTGTATGTGCCAAGCGGTGCCTTAGCCGCTTGAGCCACAGGCGCCAAGCCTGTGAGCTAATTTGAATAGACCTCTCTTCCAGGATTTTATAAATTTATTTGGTAATACTATCCAGGGGTAGAAAAATATCTTATACATATAGTATACATACATGCATACATAAACATATAGATAGACACAAGTAAAGACTTTACAGTATGGCTTTCATTCTAAAATTTTAGCCATGAGTTATGTAAACACAATAGTATAAAACTTATTTATATATGTGTGTATACATATGTATATATGTTTTTTTCCTTGCATAACTTCCTTTTTTTTGTTTGTTTGTTTGTTTTTGAGACAGAACCTCAAGTTGTCACCCTGGGTAGAGTGCTATGGCATAAGAGCTCACAGTAACCTCCAACTCCTAGGCCTAAGCAATTCTCTTGTCTCAGCCTCCCAAGTATCTGGGACTACAGGCACCTGCCACAATGCTGGCTATTTTTTGGTTGTAGTTGTCATTGTTGTTTGGCAGGCCCAGACTGTATTCGAACCCACTAGCTCTGGTGTATGTGGCTGGTGCCTTAGCCACTTAGGCTATAGGCGCTGAGCCATAACTTCCTATTTTTATCTGAATTGCCTTACTGACCGATGGAATAAGTAAAGTTACCTGCTCAATATGAAAGCTAAAGCTTTGTATTGATATTTGGGGAGGAGATTTTTAGGACTTTCTTTTGCCCTAATGCAGACTTGCTTTGGGGAGTCCTGAGTCCCTTGTGCCCTTCAATGGGAACAGAGGTCTGAAGTTCAAGTAACCATAAGGAGTTGAGGGACTAGAGTGGGAAGAGGAAAGTCTGGTCGTGGTGGGCAGAGAGAGGGAGGAAAGGGGGGGGTGTTGAATGGATTGAATGGAGGAGAGAGGGATTTAGGGAGCGGAAAGGGAGCTTGAAGGTGGACAAAGGAGGAAGAAGGAACAGAAGCAACTGTAAGGGACAGGCCTTCAAGGAGCCAGAGAAGTCACTGAAGTTCCAGGTTGTCATTAGTAAAATCGTGCCAGCAAGGCAGGAAGATAGGATTCTTGCTATGGTTGTGGGGCATCTCAGGCAGTGAGAAGCTCCCACTTCTTAACTAATGATTCCTTCCAAATGGAGCAGGCTAGGACTCTACCGAAGCCTCTGTTCCCTAAAAATAGAGATACGTAGGCCTCCAGTGCAACTTCTGCCTAGGACTCTAACCTAGCTTCTAGAGTACAGACCTCACAAAAGAACCAGGAATGTCCTACTTGAGGTCCAGGAGGTCAATCCCTATTCCCTGGCCTTTGATCCAACAAGACTTCCATCCCAGAAGATCCTTGCTCCAATAAATACCTTTCAGTCAAAGAAGTCTGGGACTCTAACCCAGCCTCAGAGGAAATCTTACAAATCAAACTGTGTTCTTACCACATTTCAGTGGACGACCACCTGGCGTTAGATTGGGTAGGGAGTGGGACTCACCCAGGGTTTCCTGGTCACTCAATCAGGAGTGAAGATAAAGGCTTCAAAAGTATATACTTAGAGTCCTGAGTGAGAGGTTGGGGGCCAGCGATAAATCTGGTTCTGTTCAAGATGCATCATCATAACTGTTAGCGAAAAAATTATTTGTTATAGATGGTAAAGAAGACTTTATTCAGGACTATTGCAATAGGAGTATCTCTACTTGTCTTTGTTGTATTTGGAGGTGAGCCCAATTGCAATAGGGAAGAGACATCGGGTTCAAGTCCAAATACAAGGACAGGTAGGGATTTTTAGCCCAGGGGAAGGGTGCGGGGTGGGAGAATGGGTCAGTGGATGGACATTCGAGGTAGGGAGATTTTTCCTGAAGGCAGACCAGCAGGCCAGGGTGATTAGCCATCAAGACTGGGGGATTCTCCCTAAACTAACTGAGCAATATTATTGTTAAAACTGAGCCAGGCAGGCCTAAGACAAGACCCAAGGTCAAGAGCTAAGGAAAGGGTGCTCAGAGGAGCCTGCCTAAAATGTGGACAAAGAGAGAATCTTTGTTAGCACTCAGAGAATATTTGTTAGGCCAAAGAGTCCCAATTACATGGCTGGGTAATGGGCCCCTCACGGATTCTTAGGGACCAGGAGGGACAAGTAAATGCATTCACCATGTTTACTGGAAGGAACCTTGGTCAGGGCTGGAGTTTGCAACTCATGTAGCTGGGCCTGAGCTCCTGGACTGCCTAAACCCACAGACATCCTGTCTGGCACACAGTAAATGTTCATTTAGTAGGTAAGTTTGTTGTCAGTCCTAGGTAAGGTTCTTAGTACATTTTTTCTTGGTTTTCTATGTATATCTGTATGTTCCCTTAAGAAAAAGTATCTTTAGAAGAGTTCAATCCTCCGCCTGCTTTGGAGGAAGAGGGGAGCTCCTGGCAGGGACGCAGGCTGTGTCCCACCACAGCAACTCCAGTGTGGCCTGGCGGGCAAGTTGTCACACCCCCTCGACCCCATTTCCTCCTTGCTTTATATGGGCACAGTAATCCTGCTCTCCTGGCCCCTCCAGGTGGGGATCACATGAGGTGAGAGGCTGCTAGAGAGTGACAAAGTGCTTTACCTAAAGACGGGGCTGAGAGATGGAGGATTTGGACTCACCTACCTGAGTTCCTGGTAAATGTTTATCTGCTTATTGTCTTTCCCTTACTAGAAGGTCAGCTCTGTGAAGGTGGAGACCACGTGGATTGTTTGCCACTTTATAGCAAAGCCCGGAGTGGTGGGAGCACAGAATAGGTAGTATAGGGACGAGGGAGGAGGGAAGGAGCACAGGCAGTAAGGAAGTAAGAAGGGACAGACAAGGGAGGGAAGCAGGACAGAGTGGAAGTAGTACAGGAAGGAGAGAGAGAGGGAGGGAGGGAGAAAGAAAGGGAGAGAGGCACAAAGCAGAGGAGAGAGAAAGGGAAGAAGGGGAAAAGGAGAGAGGGAGGGAGGCAGGAAGGAGTGATCTGCTTCCCTAGGCTACTGCTACCACCTCCTTTTCCACCACTGCCCCACCTCGGCCAGGTCTGACTAAGCCCTGTTCTTATCCCAGGCTCCCAGCCAGTTCCCATGGTGATGGGTCCAGCTACCCCCCTAAAGAGCCCCCAGCCAGGCTTAGCTAAGCTTCTGCCTGGCACCTTCCCCTCCCCTGTGGCGGATGCCCAACTGCATCACCTGATACAATCAGGGAAGAGGGTGAGGCCCTGGCAGCCCTGGGCCCCTTGGGCTGTAAGCAGAGGGCTGGGACCCCGGTTGCCTGCCCAGCCTACTGTGCAAACTGCCGGGCTCAGAACCCTGCTGTGCTCCAGCGAAGGGGTTCTTTTCCCTCACTTTCCCCAGCACCCTGTGTTCAGCCTACACCTCCCTAGGAGGTGCCCTACAGCCCTAGACAGGCACCAGCTGGTCTCCCAGCGGCAACTGAGAAGTGGGATGCAGGCTCCCTCACCCATCTGAGGTTACAGCCGCAGCACCTTGCTGTCACCCTCCAGCACCCACAGGACAGGGTAGCCAGAGGCCAGTCAGCCACAGGGAACCACTCCTCTGGATCGCCATGATGTGATTGAAGAAGTGGAGGAGTTTGATGGAGTTTGCCATACTGCCAATAGATTCCAAATGGCCAAGTCTGCCCCCTAAAACACTGTGGCAGAAACGTGTGTAGCCTTGGCAGCTTACAGATTTGAGTAAATTTGGTGACCATAGATTAAATTTGTGGCTCCCTCTCTGTTCTTGATGCTAAACAGCTATGAATTGTTATTTCAAATTGGCATTTAATATGTTTCATAGAAATCCAATCTGTGGATCAAAGTGATAGAATTATGTGATTACAGACAAGTCCATTGGTGCTAATAGTACAAACAGCAGAGTCCAGAATAGTAAGTTCTGGGCCTAGTGACTTACAGGATGAAGAGGGGTCTCCAAGGAAGAGGCCGGCGTGGCCCCCTCCCTTGAGGAACCTCTGTTGGGAGTGCCACCACCTTCCCATTGCCCTAGCTGGTTGAGTTTTCTCTCAGTTTTCCTCCAAATTGAATTGAACATTCGTTGAGCACTTAAGAAGCACAGGGTGGGATGTCAGTAGAGCCCCAGGGAGAGAGAAAGAGAGGGACAAAGATGGAGAGAGACACATACACTGAGGCCAACTGCCCACATGCCATGATGCCATGAACATTAGCCCATCCAGTGTGTTGAGATCGTGATGATTCCCACACAGTCTCCCCACATTACCTCACAGATTTTCTCTAAAATGGAAGACATTTATTTCATTAAGACACTAACCAGTCCTCTGTCCTCAGATATGTGGTTCCCTCTATAAATGTCTCTTCCACAAACATCTGCCCAGGGCTGACCTTGTGCCAAGCACAACCCAGTGAAAAGGATGCATAGGGCCTTGTCCTCAGGCAGCCCCTGCTCTAGTAGGAGGGACAGTTGGATAGTAAAATCAATGTAAGTATGAGTGCTTTGTTCAAGGGTCTGAAATAGAGAATTGGTGGGGGCACTAATTGATCTGTGTGGTCAAGAAAGGCCTCTCTGAGGAGGTGTTGTTTCTACAAGAATTTAAGTGGAAGGGGATAGGAAGTTCAGGCTGAGGAATCCATGCAAGCCAAGTCTCACAGCAGAAAGGAAATGGAACAGGAATGCCTGAATCTGCCTGTGACTGCAGAGGGATAAGGGGATGCCGGAGTTTGAAATGACAAGCAAAGAGTTTTCAGGGCCCTGTGGGCTTGGTGAGCAGTCTAAAGGGCACCGTAAGGACCAGATGCATCTTTTAAGGGGATTGTGTGGGCAGCTTGTGGTGCTGGGCAGCAGGAGCAGGTAAGGAACAGTGCTGGGAGTCCATTAGGAGGTGCCTGCTGACCTCAAGGTGAGAGGCAATGGTGGCTTGGCCTAGGGCAGTGGTGGCAGAGGTGGCAGGAAGAGGGCAGTTTTGAGATCTGTTTTGGAGAGGGACCTGCTGATCAATGGTTCGGCTGGGGGTTGAGGTGGGGGCAGGAAGAGTGATGCTGAGTTTCCGTCTTGAGTAACACTCCTTCCCCATGCTCTGTGCATTCTCTAGGGACACTTGCTCCTGCACTTGACCAAGGTCCAGCCTGGCTGGAAGTCAGAAGAAGTCAGAAGAAGTCAGCTTCTTCCTGGCTAACAGTTTCCTCTCAGGCTCAGTAAGAGCTGTGGCCCTGCCTGTTCAGCAGGTGGATAAACTGAGGCACACATAGGCAATGCAGACTGCCCCTTCGGGAAGAACTATATGTATTAGACAAAGAACCAGAGTTCAAACCCTGGGCAGCCTTTGGGCACCAGAGTCATAAAGACCAAGGCATGAGGTCCAGTTTTGTGATGCCTCTGAGCCCAAGTTTCCTCATCAGTGAGACTGGAATATTAATAAGACCTACCTCAAGGTGTTGTGGCAAGGATTAAGTGATGAGAGTAGGCCCTCAACAGAGATTAGTGTTATACTCCCTAGGTCACAAAGCTCATGTGTGTCTGCCTCTTTATGCATGTGCAGACGCTGTGTGTGTGGCCACATCTGCAGCCAGTGCCCAGCCCTGCTGAGGTTTCAAGTTAAGGCAGTAGCACATGTGCTCACAGTGCCTCTGTCAGGCCTTCCGAACCTGCTTGGTGTTGAAGCAAGAGTTTTTGTCCTCACGGGAATAGGAGTGAGTTGTTGGGTTCGGGGGCCTGCTGTGAGAGCCAGGGTCCTGTGAAGCCAGCCTACTTCTAAGCCTCTGGCTGACCTGATCCAGCCTGGCGGGAACCAGGGGTGGGGGCTGCCATAGGGGAGGGCCAGAGGGAAGGAGTGGAGGAGGAGAGTGGAGAGGGAAGAGGCTGAAGAAGGCCTAGGAAGAAACCAGGGCCCCAAAGGAAAAGTACAGAGATCTGGAGTCTGGCCACCCAGCACCCATTTTGCGGGTGGCTTTGGGAGCCTCATTTGTCCCCCCACCTCCACCCCTCTGAGTCTCCTTTATGTTCCTGTTCCCAGGAGGCAGCTGGCACTAAAGAGAGGCTGGAGGAGCAGTGGGCGGGTCTCCACTTTGTGCCCAAAGCCATTCCGAAGGGCGTGTCCTGGCAGGCACACACACACACACACACACACACACAGTGATTAAGGGGGAGGGAGGAGTGACATTCACTGTCCACTGCAGGACCCAGCCATAGGCTGGACAGCAGCCAGCTCTCCCCAGGCTCTTGGCTGCAGTATCATTGGTCCTGGCACCACCCACTGGCCTACCCAGACACTCCTTCCAGACCAGGGGCTGGAGCCTTGCTAGGAGTGGCTGCCTGGGGGCAGGCTGGGCTGGACACCTAACTCTGCCCACCCCTCCCTGCATCCTCCCTCCCACATCCCTCTGCAGCTGTGTTTGAAAAGGCGCTGTGATCCTCCCTACCCTCCAAAGCAAGCCCTGCCCTGTACTCTCTCCCTTTAGCCAGAAACTGGCTCTACCCCTTGGACTCCTTACCCGGAGGTTTTACCCTCTGACTAGAAGAACCCTCTGAGCCAGGCCAGCTGCTGGCTTCCCCAGGGACTCCCACTCCTGCCTCTATTGCCTCAGCCTCCCAGCATGCCCTCCTGTCCTGCTTACAGCAGCACAAACTTCAGGCCTGCCCAGCCCACCTCTTCCTGCAGCCCTGTCCCTGTGAGCTCTGCAGACATAGTTCTCTGTGCCTTAATGGGCCCTGTACAAAGCCAGGTACTCCTTTCCCCACTATCTAGTCCACCTGTGCCTTATCTCTCCCACAATATGAAAGGCTCCGAGGGTGGCACCCCACTGCACCCACCCACCCCACCTCCACCCCAGCTATTGAAGTGAACCCTTATAGGCACACAACAAACACTTCTGGATTAATACTGAATCCATCCAGGTCATGTGTTGGCACCTTTACCGGCCCAGGTTTGGGAGTAGAGTGTGGAATTATGCTTAGTCAGATATTTAATTAGTGACTTTGTGGACAAAGGGATTTGATTTTTCATTCTTTGGCTTGGGTGTTCCTGGAGCATGTAGTTTTTGATAAAAAGCTATGGAGTTATCCAATCTTGGAAACTGTCCACCTGCTCTGATCAAGTACCCCCTTCTTTCTTTCTGGGCCTCACTCTCTGATCAGTACCTCCCTCCCCACCACACCTGGCCATTTAGCCTCTCCTTTGACACTGACCATTGACAGCCTTCCTTCTACCATACAGAGGGTCTGACACTCATCCCACTCCCTTGTGGAAAATCCTGCTTCTGTACTTGCTGCGGGTAGTTTTAGAACCACAGAGAGACACTTTCCTGCCTTCATGATACAATTTTGCCTGTCTACCAGGGGCAGACTCCCTGCAAGGCATACTCCAGGAAGGAGACCACTAAGCCTGAGACTTCAGGCCTGTCAGAGAGATATTTTAGTCCAAATGGGCTTTCTGGAGCTCTGCATATCATAGCCCCATCCCTGGGTCTTCATGGTCAATGTACTTTGGGGTTTATCACTGGCTTCAGGATGCTCGAGGTGCTGGCCTGCCCACAGAGGAGCACAGGTGTGAATGTTGTGCTCATTCTCCATGGCACAGGGGCAGCTAGTCCATGGGAGAGACTCACTCCCCTGCCTTCCCCGGATTTCTGAGAACAGCCAGCTGGAGAACCAAGGAGAGAATAGTAATTTCCCCCAAGTGACCAGAAAGTTTCAGGGGGAAAGAGACCTGACAGCAGCTGGCTGGTCAGAGCCAACTCCCAGGTGGCCATTTTCAAAAAGGGTTTGATGTATAGTTTGAAGGAAAGGCCTGGGAGAGGGTGTTTGGCGGCACCTCTCTGGGATTGGTGGCTGGCCTACCCCAAACTTAGACTGCTGGAATCTCTGGTTAGCACTTCTGAGTCACCCTGAGTCATCTGTATTTGTTGAGGAGAAGGGGATGCCCCCAATTCAGGGCTCATGACCCCACCTGGGCCAGGCCCCAGTGAGAAACCCATGGAGGCTGGAGCTGCCATTCTGGGCTTCCTTCCTGCACTCTCTCCTTTTTTGTCACTGGGAAGATTATTGTGCAGTGTTTGATTTAGTTAAGTCACATTCACGACCCTGTAAGGAGAAAACATATAATTCTAGTAATTTTATTGGGCCCAGATTTCAGGCAAATGGAAATAAAATTGCCTCTAAAAAGACATGCAGTATCGAATAAAACAATAATAATAAAAAGCCTTCCTTGTTTTGAGATAAGTGGTAAGGCATTTTGTGAAATACTAGAGAGAGAGGGAAGAAATAAACTCAGAAACCGGGGAGAAAAGAAGGGGAAAGGAAACCGCCCCCACCGCCCTTGCTTTCATTTCTGCTTTAGTGTTTCCAAAGAGCTTAATCTGCATGTTACAAAGCGAAGCATAAAGAGCGACTAGTGAAATTGGTCCTTGTCCCGCGCTTAACAGTACAGGTGGACCAAAGGGGCTGACTGCCAAATACTTCTGGTTGGAGGGAGGGGTGGGAGTGCTCTCTCAAAACCACTCCTGGAATGGCTTAACTCGCCCAGCACGAATCAATGACAACCTCCCGCCGGCTGCGGCAGGCTCCCCGGAGCAGCGCTGCCGCGTGGATTCCCAGCCCGGGACCCTGGCGGCGCTCAGGACACGGCCCAGGCACAAGCGCGGCGTCCCCCGGCCGGCCAGGTGGGTCTGCGGCGGCCTCAGGCGGGAGCAGGGCAGTGATCGCGGGGAGGGGCTGGGAAGGAAGCCCTTCCAGGCGCCTGGGAGAGCTCCACGGGCGCCTGGCGGCCGCCCCCACCCCAAATACTTCAAGCGTTCTCGCTCTGTACCGCGGGGACCCGGTGGCCGGGTGGCGCCTTGGGGGCCGCAGGGCTGCTCTGGCCAACACTCCCGAGCGCGGGTGGCAGCGTCCTCCAGGCATTAACAACCCTGCCCTGCTGCCGCTCCTGCGGGGCGCAGAGGCCGCGCACCTCCAGGGAAATGCGAGGGAGAGCTTGGAACTGTGCGGAGAGCAACTCTGCTTGTGCCCCCTGCCGTGGGCCCTCGAGGGCAGGTTCTTTGGGCAGTGAAAAGAACATAAGGGAACTCCAAAAGGTAGTTGCAGATACACGTCGGTAGTTTAAATTGCCTGTCCCCCCAAACATTTGATCTTCCCGAGTGTCAGATGCAAAACTTGGGGAAGGGGCAAACAGAACCTATGGCAACTTGGCAGAAGTCGAGGTCTGGAGACATGAGCAGAGATTAAAGGGGGCATAGCTGAAGTCTGGCTAGGCGCTCCGGAGGGTGTCCGGTCCACGAACCCGAATCATGAGTTCAGCTGGGTAGGCGGGGACCCTTCCCGGGGCTCCAGCCTGGTGGTGGGTGGACGGGGAGTGCTCCGACTGGGGCTGGCGAGTCAAGCTTTGGGCTCAACCCTAGAGGCGTCCTGGCGAGATGAGGCGGGAGGATAGACCTGTGTGCCCCCCCTCCCCGCGGGCACCCAGGCTCCCGTCACCCTCTCCTGGGTCCCTGGAGGCGGGCGCAACGGCTATAGAGCTGGCCTAGGAAGGACGCGCGGGAAAGAAGTGCTGCCCCCATCCCTGTCCCGCCTGAGTGGGGTGCTGCACCGTGAGGGCTCCTGGAGCTCTGGATTCTGTTTCTGGCTTCTGTTGTCCCAGCTGTGGCTGTGCGTGCGGGTGGGCAGGTGAGCAGGTGGGCAGGGGCGGCTGCCCTCTTTCTTTCCACAGCTGGTATACAGCTCTGAGTAGGAGGAAGCCCTATTTCCGAGGTTTGGTTGGCAGCTGGTGGCCAACCATTTCCAATCCCCTTAAATGTGGAATTTTGGAAGTGTGAAGGGAGGTGATAGAAACAATAAGGCAGTTTCCCCAGGTTAGATAGAAGAGGTTTTGGAAGGGGGAGGGGTACATCCTGGTGGAGGTGGTAAACCCTGCTAGGTTCAAGCTTCAGGCTCCACTCCTCCCTCTGCTGCCCTTCACCAGGTTAAGTTCCCTCCTGCCTGGAGCTCAAGAACCCCCTCTGGGTGAATTTCTAGGAAGGGAAAACAGCCTGGTGCCACCCTTTCCGTTAAAGGCATAACCTGGGCTGCACAGAAAAAGAAACCCACTCTCCCAAAAAGACAAACTAGTTCAGCCTGTGCTCCAGCTCTCCATGTAGGAGCTCAGCCTGGCTCTTTTGCTCTCCCAGACTAACACTCCAAGGACCATGGCCAGGGGCCATCACCAGCCTCCTCGTCCCCATTTTACAGGTGAGGGACTGAGGTCTAGCAGGTGAAGTGAATTCCCCAAGAACACCAGGTGGGCAGTGTCAGAGTCCAGGCTTCCTTACACAGAACAGGGCACTAGCCCCACAGGGGTCCTGTGACCCTCAGCTTGGGTTCCAGAAACTTGTGAAATTGGAAGATCTGGATCTCTGTTAGCACCTTCTGAATCCTGCTGGGAGAAACACACAGGCCGTGTGCTTGAACCTCCCCAGAGGTGTCCAGCACAGATAGATGAGACTTGCATGGCAGTAAGTGAAGTCGGAGGAGTGAATGGAAGGTTCCCTTAACAATCAGCTGAGAGAGCCAATTTGGGATCTGGGAAGAGGCCCTTTGGCAGCCAAGGATGGTTCAAGAAAGGTTTCAAAAAGGACATGGCTTTGGGACAAGAACTTGAAGGAGGAAGAGCAAAGGCCTGGAAGCTGTAGACCATGAGGCCTGTCTTGTGCTGTCAGTCCTGGAAGAGTGGGGAGAAAATGGATGGCACATTTAAAGACCACCTACAAGGTGCCAGACATGGCTTGATGTACATTTTCTCTACCTTACCTAACCACATTAGATATAAATCATTAGCCCCACTTTGCAGATAAAGAACCTGAGGACCAAAAGGGTACGCTGTACAGAGAGTGACAGGCTACAGAGCTGCCCTTTATACCCCCACAGGATTTAGAATCTTACACTTTAGCTCGGGAGACAGGAATCACTGGGTATAATTATAGCACAACAGAAAACAGTATGTGTGTGTCACTTATAGTATTAACTGTTTTGAACCACTGTTTCTTTCTATTTAATCAATCAATTATTCAACTACTGTTGTACTGTTTACTGTGTGTTTCTGGGCACCATGCTAGGTGCTGGGCTCACATCAGGAAATGAAATCAAACGTGGTCCCTGGCCCCTGTCAATGGGAATAGCAATAGTAATAGCACAGCCCTCGACGGGTATTGAGTGGATGACATGAGACAGGGCCTGGGGAATGTGCCACAGAAGCATTGCCACAAAGAAGCAGCAGCAGGAGACCTGGATGAGGAAAGGTGGGAAAAGAAAGTAGGAATGGCCTGCTGTCCCCATACTGCAGTCATCAGGACGTGGTGGTGCTCAGGAGGACACTGTGGCATGCACATAGCATAAGCATCCTCTGACCCAAGGGTGCAGGAAGCTGCTGTTCAGATTATTGGCTTAGGCTTTACAACTGTGGGTTCCAAAATGATCCTGTAGTTTTGGTGCAGGCCAGCTGAAGATGACAAGAAGAGACCTGTGCAGGCTCCGAGGAGGACCCCTCTTTGGATTAGTGTCAGCCAGGATGAGAACTGCCCCAAGGGGTCACCTTCCTGACATATCACCCAAGTTCCTCAGTGGCCAGGATGGCCTTTTCCCCAGACTCAAGTTGCAGCTTCAAGCCCTTGATCTTGTCACTGGGGAGGGCAACTTGATCACAGTCACAGGACTTGTTGGTCTCTTGACTGACCAGGGTTCTCAGAGCAGCTTACCTTATGCCTTACCCTCATAGTTCCACTTTCAGTGCCATTTCCCGAGAATTCTGTCCTTTTCCATTTCAGCTGACTGGACGTATCTGTCCTAATAGAGTGATGGCGGATGGATGTTTGAGACAGAGTAGCCATAAATATTCCAGGACATTTGGCCTGTTAACTCTCCTTCTATCTTGAATGGTGTAATAGGTATAAGATAACTACCTCTAAAATTAACTACCACTTTTGTGAGGAAGGTGAACTGATAAATCTTGCCTCAAAGCTATTACCTATCTGAGTGATGCTCAGGGACCTTCCTTCTCCAGAATTGACACCAACTCTTATTAGAAGGATAGTTTTGTCCTCTTTCTTCTCCCTTTTCTAGAAAGAAAAAGAAGAATCTGGGATTTAAGGCCATGAGATCATATTGCATTTTATTTTGATGTCATGCTGCCAGAATAAAGGCATTTTCCTCCTAATATTCAGATTATCAGCTTGATAATGGTGGCGAGCACTCAGCTGGCTGTCCCAGTGTTTGCAGCAATTACACAGGTGTATAATTGCGTGGGGATGTTTGTTTGCTCAGCCTTTGCTCAGCCGGGCAGCCCTACAGGTTGGGCCAGGGAGAGAGCTGTTCAGTTTATTTTCCTTTGGCTGGGAACTGCAGAGATGAATAGAGGGAGGGGAATCGGGTTGAGAGATTGTTGCCAAGAGCAATTTGGAGTCTCCTTCATATTAGTCAGAGATTGTGTTTTTCCTTTCTGAAGCCACCGGCTTCATAGTAACTTTCATGAAGGATTTTTTTTTACAGCTTTTGTGTGCATGCTTGTTAATTTCTGTTTTGATATTTAACTTGCTGGACTTCTCATGACTTAGCCAAAAAAAAGAAAACTAGCATGGGGAATAGGATGATGAAACAGGCCGTTTATATCATGTATTCTTCATGTCATTGCTTAATAAATTTGAATATAGATAGACCCCAGTGTACCCTGATGGAGTGAAATGAGTAATTCCTTTGAAGGGAGAGTTTATCTTCATGGAATGACTTTCAAAATTGCTGCATAATTTCACTTTCCCCCTGCACATCTTGATTCTGTGTTTAGATAAAGAAGGAGGCTTGTTCTCCTCTGTCTTATTTCCTTTTGCTCCATTTGGAAGGTCCCCTCTGTCTGGGCCTTGCTTGGAAGGAGATCAGCCAGAGTGGGCCTCCTTCCATCTCATCCTTACCCGCGCACCCCCCTCCACCACACAGGAGGCCAGCCAGGGAGAAGGAAGCTTCCCCCGCAGGGTGAAAGCTGCTCCCCAATGGCAACTTGGCATGTAGGTGCGTGGAGCATGGAACAGGAGAGCTTGTATGACCACAGGCTCCCCTCCCAGGGCAGGAACCCTGGAGCAGGCTGTAATTCATCAGTCAATAGCTGAGTCCATCCACTCAACAAATTGAGTGGAGCAACTTTGAGACACTAAACTTGAAAAATTGCCTAATAATATGGTACGCGATCTATGTTAGCTTTTTCAGATTAGATACAAACCAGATGCAAATGTACACGTGACCCTCCCAGATGATACCATATAACTGGACTTGGCCTTCAGGAAAATTACACTGCCTACACACATGTGTTACACACATATACACAGGGCTCTTGCTTTTTTGGCTATGGATTCTGGCTGACAATTGTGTTAAGTTGTTCCTGGAGATAACAGGTTGCCCTGTTGGTCTTTGAGCAGCTACTGGGAGAGGCCACTAGAGAGATGACAGTGGTCCCAGTTCCTGTTGACACCAGCCTTCCTTAAGCCCCAGGGAAGTCTAGCAGAGGCTGCCTCTATTAAGCAAAACCTAATAATGGGAACTTTTCTAAAGATTGTTTATTTTTTTATTTATTTTTATTTTTTATTTTTTGCAGTTTTTGGCCAGGGCTGGATTTGAACCTGCCACCTCTGGCATATGGGGCCGGCGCCCTACCCTGTAAGCCACAGGCGCTGCCCTGTTTTTATTTTTTTGATAACAGTTTTATTGGGATGTAAGTCACATACCATACAATTTGCCATTTAAAATTCACTGGTTCTTAGTATATTTACAGGATTATGCAACCATTGCCATAATTAGTTTTATTTTCTTTTTCTTTTCTTTTCTTTCTTTTTTTTTGAGACAGAGTCTCACTATGTTACTTTCCATAGAGTGCTGTGGCATCAGAGCTCACAGCAATCTCAAACTCTTGGGCTTAAGCAATTCTCTTGTCTCAGCCTCCTGAGTAGCTGGGACTACAGGCACCCACCACAACACCAGCCATTTTTTGGTTGCAGTTGTTATTGTTATTTAGCAGGCCCAAGACAGGCTTGAACCTGCCATGTTTGGTGTATATTGCTGGCACCCTACTCACTAAACTATGGGTGCCGAGCCTAGTTCTATTTTCATAACACCAAAAAGAAACCCTGCACCCATTAGCAGGCCCTGTTCATTTCACCCCAAGCCTTAGTCCTAGGCCACTGATAATCTACTTTCTATCTCTATAGCCTTATCTATACTGGGTATTTCATATAAATGGAATCAGGAAATGTTTGGTCTTTTGTGACTGGCTTCTTTCAATTAACGAAATGCTTTTAAATCATCCACTTTTTATCATGTGTCAGTACTTCCTTTGTTTTATTGCTGAATAATATTCCTTATATAGATATACCACAGTTTATCCATTCATCAGTTGATGGATTTGGGAGTTGTTTCCATATTTGGCTCCTGTAAATAATACTGTTAGGAACATTTGGCTGTATGTTTTGGTTAACATAGACTTTCATTTCTCTTGAGTACATACCTTGAAGCAGAATTGTTGACTCATAAGATAGCTCTGTGTTTAAGCTTTAGGGAAACTGCCACCAGCAATGCATGAGGGTCCCAGTTTCTCCAGATCCTCACTTGTTGATATGTGTCTTTTTTATTATAGCCTTCCTACTTTCTAAGGATTTATATCAGGCATCCTCAAACTATGGCCCGCGGGCCACATGGGACCTGCCTAGGACATTTATCCGGCCCGCCAGGTGTTTTTGCCACCGCTGCCTATCCTACTTAGTAGCGTTCTCATCCTGCGGCCTGCAGTCCGGCCCTCCAATGGTCTGAGGGACAGTGAACTGGCCCCCTATGTAAAAAGTTTGAGGACCCCTGGTTTATATGCTCAAGGAAACAGTACCCAGGAAATACTCTGGAATAAGTTCAATCACACCTGTTTTCCATAGTTACAGTGAGAGCCATTTGGACCCTCTGAGTATCCTACCCATTCTGGTGTTTCCTCTGTCTGTCCCAGAGCTCCACACTGAGCCTTCTCTGTATGTTTCTATAGGACAGTTTATTTGTGTGGCTGGGTGCTCTATTTCACACTGGTATTTCAAATCCACGATGAAATAATTTTATTCCATTTTTATACTGGTGGGACCGACTGGGGTTAGGTTGAATGAGGTTGATTTGGAGGAAGGAGAGTTTATATTCTTTTTTTTTGAGACAGAGTCTCACTGTGTTGCCTTTGGTAGAGTGCTGTGGCATCACAGTTCACAGCAACCTCCAACTCCTGGGCTTAGGCGATTCTCTTGCCTCAGCCTCCCAAGTAGCTGGGACTACAGGCACCCTCCACAATGCCTGGCTATTTTTTTGTTGCAGTTGTTTAGCCAGCCCTGGCCGGGTTCAAACCCACCACCTTTGGTGTACGTGGCAGAGGAACTCACGTAGATTGAAGATCACCAAACATTACAAAAACTTATCCTTGCATCAGAACATGTGAAAGTCCTGGACATTAGCCATTCTCTAGCATCATGTTTAATGTAGCCAAACCTCACTACCAGAAGTGAATTCCAATAGCTTCTTAGAAGTCACTGGGCTAGAATTAGCCCTGGATAACCCAAGAGTGGCCTGGGCTAGACTGTCTCCCAGTGCACTATTCTCTTTCAAACTGGTGCTTAGCTGGGCAGTTCCTAAACCTGACAATAAGTTGTAATCATGTATGAGGCCATTTAAAAGATTACAGATGCCTGGGCCCTGCCCAGGAAGTACTGATGTTGAATCTTAGGGGAGGTGGCCAGACACCTGAAGGTAGTTGTGATGAACTCTGAAAACACGGGGTAACCTCTCTGTGCCTCAGTTTCCTTACTTATGTAAGGAGTTGGTCTACACTGGTGTTCTCATGGTTCTTTGTGGGTCTGGTTCTGCACAACATTTTGTTCATAAAAGGGGGCTTCTGCTGCTGCCCACAGTCCAGAGGATTCAGTGGATGGTTTCTGAAATTCAGCTTTGACAATTCTGCGCATCACATACTCAGAGGACAGTTGTCCCCAACTTCTTGGAGGAAGAGTAGCAAAGTTGTACAAATGGCAGTTATTTGATAATAGAGTCAAGAGATAAGGCCCCCTCCCTGTGGGCCGGTGGGACAGGAGGAGGATAGAGGGCCAGAGTGCAGGCGTGCACTGCAGGGAGGACAGGGCCCAGCCAGACACACCAGAGGCTGAGGTGAGGACACGAAAGAGTGATTTGCCCACAGTCTTCAAGGCAGGGACCAGACCACCTGCCGTTGCTGCCCTGGCTAACATGTACACAGGTGTTTGACTTGGGACCACTTTCTTCTCCTTTCTTGCTCAGTGACATTTCTTCTCATTTCCCTTGAAGCCCCCACAGCTTTCCTCCTCTTCTGCTTCTGACAGCAGTCTGGAGTGTCATTCATTCATTTATTCGTTCATTCAACCAACATTTCCCAAACACCTCCTACAAATGACAAATTGACTAATGCTCCATTTCTGTCCTTAAATAACGTACCAGCACATTTTAAGCAGGGAAGTCGCCTGAGGCTAATCCCTAGAGGTGTAATCTCGAGGCTCCTTGATTTGGAGGAAGGAGGGTTTTAGAGAGGCCTGGATTCATAGGTAGGGCAACTCTACCTCAAGCCTGTGTACAAGCTCTGCTCCTCAACCCTCCCCCACTGGGGCTCTGCCCTCAGCAGGCTGCTCAGAAAATGCTTCTGTCATCCCTGATCTCAGCCAGAGACTACCCTCCTTCTCAGCTCCCACCTGCTAGGGGCGGATGAGGGAGAGGGAGGGCCGGGTTATTCGGAGATCTGAGCTCCATGCTCCAGCCCTTGGCTCCCACCCCATAACCCTGACTGGACAATTCACAGGACAGCTGTGCTCTAAGGACTGAAATAATCACTGTTTATTAAAGCTGTTGAGAGGAGGGGGAGGTGGAGAGGAGGAGGGATGGAGGAGGGTCGCATTTCTGCCTTCCAACAAGGGAGAGGCCAGGTGAGGAAACTTGAGGCCAGCCTCGCTGCCTGGAGCCCTCCCTTCCTGGAGAATGCACACAGCAATGATATTAGAGCCACGGCTTTGGGGTGTTTTGAGAGCTTTTTTTTGTTAATGAAGGAAGAACCTTGAAGGTTCATGTGAACAGGGATTAATGTCTCTGTGGCCTTGACCTGCAAAGGAGGGGAAATTCTAGAAGGGTGGAAGTTGCAATAAAAGGAAACAGGCTGGATCTGCCTCCCACTGCCCAGAGAGGCCTGCTCAGTCGGAGACTGTGGAAAGAACATGTTTAGGTATTTTCTGGGCATTATCCTTTGGACTGTGTGTGTGTGTGTGTGTGTGTGTGTCCTCAGCTGAAACCTAAACTTTGAGGTCCTGGTCAAGTGATGGGGTCATTAGGAAGGTAAGAAGCTGCCCTGAGTGTGTCTTTGACCACAGTTTTTCTTCCCTCCCCTTGGGCAGTTTTTGTGGAGGGCAGTGCAACAGGCACGTACAGTCAGTCAGCTTCATTTCCTGGTATCTTCATGATTTTCCTGCACAGTTCAAATTCCTTTGCCCACTCACTGGGGCCACTCATCTAAGAATCGGTCTGCATTTCAAAATCACCCCATCCCCATCTAAAGCTCTTAGCACCCCTTCAAAGCCCTTACTACGCCCCCTTGTTCAGACAATCTGGCTTAGTAATTAGGAAGAGCCAGGTCATTGCACCAATTTACGTTAATCTGGGGAAGAGACACCACATTGCCCTGTTCTGAGGGTATCTGTACTCAAAGAGGCTTTACCAGCACACAGTTCCATCCATGGGCCTTGGGCACCAGGAAAGAGCTAGGTCAGGAAGCCTGGGCCATGTGCAGGGCCATTGCTTATGTGGGAAAGGGGACCTCCTAGACCACTTGAATCATGTGACGTTGTCACTGGCTCTTATGAGGCCTGTGTAGGATCAGCCTGGCAGGTGGCTGGGACAGGAGGAGGATAGAGGGCCAGAGTGCAGGCATGCACTGCAGGGAGGACAGGGCTTCCCACAGGCTGAGCCGGACACACCAGAGGCTGAGGTGAGGACATGAAAGAGTGATTTGCCTCCCTGTGGGCCTGTGGGTCTCTTCTAGGTAACACTGGGTGTGACCCTAGAATGTTGGAGCAAATGGAGTGAACACGAAGATGGAGATTAAGGGGCACCCAGAGGACTCAGACTCTTGGGAGGTAGGCCCGTTGGCTGGGCTGGACGGCCTCTGGCCGCCCTTGTGGACACACAGCTGTGGGGTTCTCAGATCCATTGGCTCCACCTCCTTCCCTTCTCTGGCTGCTGCTCCCCGCTGAGGGGCGGCTTCCCTGCGTGTCCCCTCCCTCCCTCCTCTCCCACTCCCGTGGTGCACCCTCTGAGTGAACCTGGGCCTCCAACTCCTGGAAGCTTTTCCAATAACAGGGTGGTGAACTCTTTGCAGTGGAGAGGGGCTGAGCGTCAGCCAGCCCCAGGGCCCACGCTGGGATGAAAGGCGGGCAAGCCTCACGTTGGGGGAGCCAAGCAGAGACCAGATGGGGCTTCGGAGGAGAAACCTAGGCCCACAGAGCCCTCCCTACAGCCAGTGGAGGCTGTGCACTGGCGCCTTCTCAGCAGAGACGAGGCAGCCCCTACTGTGTGCACACATGTGCTGACCCCAACAGGCCACCGTGCACATCTTGGGCTCCTGCCTTCTAAAGGGTTGTCTTCCACTTTAGCCAGGTGAGACCAGAATTGAAAATGAAACAAGATTCTATAGATTCAAACATGACACTCAGCTGAGTGGAACAGAAGGACAGTGCTGTTCAGAGTCAGAGCAGGGAGATGACGTATGGGCTGAGGTCTTGGGGAGGCTTTGGGAAGGTGCTCAGACCTGGGGCTGATGGTGAAGCAACATGGCATGGCCCCTTAGCACATGGGCTGTGGACTCAGGGCCTGGTTCAAGTCCCAACTCCGTCATCTAGAACAGTGTTTTTCTACCTTTTTGTTTTGTTAATCTCACAGCACACTTGAACTTGAAGGTAAACTTCTGTGGCGCACTTAAATTATGTTGATCAAAAAAATAAGAGTAAAAAAAGAATATAGTTACTGTGCTTTGAACTTGTTTTGAGAATAATTTAATTGATGATCTTTAAAAATTTTGGCAGTACACCTAAGATCCTGTCATGGCACACTAATTGAAAATCACTGATCTATGGTCTCCGTGGCCTTGAACTAGTTACTTACCCTTTCTCTGCTGCAGTTTTCCTCTTTTCAAAGTGGGGAGAAGCTTCATAGGGTTGATGTGGGGACTGAATGAGAGCCCTCTGTCTGGCCTAGTAAGCGAGTTATGCAGGTGGTGGTCTGCACCATTTGGACAGAACTTTCACTGGGTCACACACACCTGCCTTCACTGCTCTTACCCTTGAACCTTTCCTCCTCCTTCTCCCATATCTTTCTTTTTCTCTAGCTCTCTCTTTGTCCCTACCCAAAAGCTGTAGGGGGCTACTCTGATCTTTGCTCAGGCAGGAGCGTAGAAATCACCTTCTCTGTTTCCTGGGGCTGGAAAGATTTAGATGCTTCTCACAAATGTCCAGCCCTACTAGAGGCCCCAGGAGGCTGACTCCTACCAGGCTGAAAAACTCTACAAACTCAGAGTGGAGCTCTGGTCTTCCTCCTTTTCTTCCAGGACACATCCTTCTTCAGAGGGATTGATAGAACCCAAAGCGATATAAATGTCACATGCAACTCCCAGGACAAACTATGATTCATTACAGTGGCCTGTTCCAAGCAGGTGTCCCCAGGTAATAGGAAGCTGATGAGGGCATCTCCCCTGGGGGCTGGAATGGTCTGAAATTTTGGAAATAAGGAAGCAGCACACTGTGGAAGGCAGGGCAGGCTTGAGTCTACAGTCAGTCCAGGATTCAGGAGCCACTGGTCACACCCTCTAGGACTGGGCTTAGAGCCCTGCTCTGATATGACAAAGGGGAGTAGCATCCAGGCTGTCTTGAAGGCCAAGGTGTTAGGGGGCATATTAAAGAAGGTATTCTGGTGTTTAATGAGAAACTCCTCCTACCTCCTGTCTATGACAGATCCTGGCCTGCTCTTGGACTAAGTTATTTACCAATGATACTGAAGAATTATCTAATAATGGGTTCCTAAAAGTAATTATGACCAGGAACTAAATCAGAACAAGGAAAAAATCAGCATGAGAGGTAATAAAGGAAGTAGAAAACACCAGTATGCAAACTTTTGAAATAATATCCTTTGAAGAGATCAAATGGTATTAAAAACTGATGTCTCACCAAAGATAAAGTGCACATTCTGGCCAGACGTGTGCACTCCTCCGAAGTCTGACTGCGTGGTACTCTGTGTTGTTGTAGTGGCCCTGCTGCTGGCACTGTGATCCTTTCTCTTGGCAGGGTCCTTCCAGGATCACTTGCCCAAAGCACACTAGGGAGGGAGTTGCCCCATGCCACGTGTTCTTAGAATGAACAGCCAGCTACCATAGTGAAGCCATGCCATGCCAGAGGGCATGTGCTGGCCAGTGTCTCCCGGGGCTGTGGGCAGGGCTGCTGCCCTGGATCACCCCGTCCACAGGAGGAGCAAGGCAGACAATGCTAGGACATCAGAAGCTCTACTGGTCTAAAAGTTTTTCCACCATGATTGGCAGACACAAAATATGGGTCTTCAGACCACCAAGACCATACTCCAGCCACAGTGCCACTCCAACCACAGTGCCTCTCCAGCTGTCATGTCGTTATGGCTAGCACCTCCATTATCCTTCCCAGCCTGCTGGGATCAGGCAGAATCCTAAAATGAGTTGACTTTGAGTGGTGTTTGCACCATGACATGGATTGTCCATGCACCCTATCAAGGGGGCTCAGCCAGCTGTGGGCAAGTGGCTAGCCCACATGTCCAGGTCCTGCGACCATATATAGCCACCAACCCAAAACCCCTGGTCACTGTGCCTGAGGACCCTGTGATCCCCCACAGGCCAAGACAACAGAGGTCACATGCAGATTCACCCCACCACCACCCCAGCTGGCTCCTCTGTGGTAATTATTAGTTTAATCAGTAATGTGATAAATAGTAATTCAGGGGTCAAAGCCTCTGAATAAGGTAATTAGCAATAAGACACCATGTTCTCAAAGGTGATTGGTAGCATTTTGTTTGGCTCTAGGGCCTGTGGTGCAGATTCTATTCTAGCATGTGCCTTTGGCTTCTGGTAGAGATATATGCTTCCCAGTGTCTCCTGATGTGTTTATGGGGGGCCCATCCCACCTCCTCCTACCCCAGGCTTGCCTGAGGGTCCCAGCCAGGCAGGCTGCAGTCTTTGCTCTGCTTTTTCAGGACCCCCAGAGAATCCGACATCTCTAGGTAGAGGTCACCAGGCCCCAAAGTAACTGATGCCAATTAAATGGGCCCAGCCTGCCTGGAGAGTTGGGGAGACAGTACCCAGCCTGTGATCCCTAGGTCATGGGGTTAACGTGACAACTGAAATGATCCCTCACAGACAGCTTCACCTTAATTGGCATTTTTCCTGACTGGCTGAGCCCTGCAGGAAAGAAACCATCTCACTGTCCCCAGGCTACATCACCTCCTATCCATCAGGGACCCCAGAGCCAAGCATCATGCATAAAATACAAGAGAAACAACTCTTCGTATTAATAAACAAGACTACGGTATACGTGTTTGCGTCTCACAGATTCATTAATAAAAACATACATGATCCTTTCTAAGGAGAGCCATATTTTAAGCATGCATCTTGCAGCCCTTATTTCTATATTCACCTTTCTTACAGTGCTTAGAGTCTGAGCTACAAGATTAACCTGGAGTGTTACTGTAGGAATTATTTTTCAGTGTTGTATCTCCTGTGTCTTAAAGACTGTGTTCTCTGGGCAGCTGACTAGGAAGCAGTTTAGTGTGCAGAGTGTTTGTTAGGAGCACCCAAGGGATCAACTCCTGTACAAGGCTGAGGGAGACACTGCAGTGATGCTAACCCCACCACGTCAGCCAATCCCACAGGGACCTCCAGAGCTGAAACAGCCCCTTCAGGTTTGTGGCAGGTGGGGCTGAAATGCCCAGGCCTCTGATTCCTCGAGGCATCATTGAATGTGGGCAGGCCCCATTCATTGGGAAGACATGACTTTGGGCCAGGAAGCTCCCTGCAGCCGAGGCAACCCTGATCGCACTGTCCTGGGCTAAGGGCTGAAAGCTGGAGTCACCATCTGGGTGGCTTATCTTTGTGCCCTCCACAGCCTATATGGGGCTCATTTTTCTCATTACTTTGTAATCTTCCTACAGACAGGAAGTATGCCCCATACTGCTTTCTCTGTCCCCCTTCAGCCCCTAGCATGAAGCTGAGCACTTGACAGGTGATCACAAAGCAATCAGTGGTTCCTGTGGGGGTGCAGCCGTGGTTTCAGGCTTGCTGGCTCTCTGTGCCCAGGAGCAGATCACCCTGCACCCACAGTTGCCAGGAGGGAGATCCTACAGCCCAGACTATCTGCTTCTCACAGCCCCATAGATCCCTCAGTGGGAAGGATATTCCCACTGTTTTGTGCAGGGTGGGTTAGTGTGTGTGCAGTGTGTGAGCTGCTCCCAGGGGGTCTGTTCATTCATGAGGGTGATGAGCACCTACTGTGATGTAGGGGTGCTGTAGGGGCCCAGGTATGGACAGCTCTTCTTCCTCCTGGTGGACTGTATGAGCAGCTGGATAGGAAGCCTGGAACACCCCATCCTGCCACCAATGCAGGGAAACTTGCCTATGCTCATTTCACCCCTGGTTTCCAGTAGTAGCTGGTTCTCCCCTCACTCAGTCACCCCAACTCTGCCCCTTTACATTGCTGCCTATTTCGGATATTTCATTGGAGTGTGTTGTAACATAAGAGGTCAGCCTCATCCCTGTGATCCCAGCCATGCCAGCCTTGGCTGCAACCATGTAGCACCTTGGGGTTAATGGTGCCACTTGCTTGGAGAGCAAGGAGCTTGCATGTGGGCAGGACAGAATATATAGTCTGTCCTCCATCTCCCGTACAGCCAACCCCAACAGCTATGTGCCTATGACATAAAGATGAGACTACATCTTCATAGTAAAAGAGGAAAAAATTACTAACCGTCACTGTGGCTACATGCAGAATGGTAATATTAACAGCTGACCATCCTCTCAGCTGAATATCGTACAGCAGCAGGGAACTGGGTGTAGGAAGTACTGTTAAGTGAAGAAGAGACTATAACAATTGTGCTGCCCACACCTCTGTGCCTCCACTGACCTGTGCTGGCATCATTGCCTCTCTGAGTAGATCTCAGTTTCCATGACCTCTGAGATAGGCTTGGTCACAGCAGCATCAAAACCCACACTAGATGGCTCTAGGCTTAGCTGGGCCACCTGCAAGAGCCTGCACTTCCTCCCTGCACCTGCAGAGAACCTCCCATCAGTGCTGCAAGTCACCAGGGACCACAGCATCTCACTGGACCCTAGGTGCAGTCAGCTCAGACTGTAATACTGCGGCCTCTATATCTGCAGGTGTCTGCGACTGCTCTGTGAGAATACTTCCTTCCTGGCCCTTGCCCGGAGCCCTCAGGACACCAGAGACACCCTGTGCCCAGAATAGCACTCACCCTCTCTCCGTAACCCCTTTGTCACCCGGCCCAGGTCCCCTGCAGTCCTCAACCTCTCTCCTAAGCCCTTATTTCATGGATGCAAACCTGCTTCTTGGGCCAGGTGAGGTTGGTCTTCCAGTCTCTCTCCTGCCTGTCCCCAGCTCTGCAGACCAAGCTCTTTCATTCAATCCAAAAGCCTTCATGTTTTTACTACCCATTAGTTCCACACACAGCTGAGTCCAGAATCCCATTTACACTAGGGAAACAGCCTACTGGAGCCACCATTACTGCAAGTGTGTGCAAACCGGCTTGAGTTCTGACTGAGGCTTAGAGCCAGCTGAGACGTGGAAACGGGTATTAAACAGGGAGGTTGTAGTGCATGCACCTCATACATTGCCTTTAATGTTACAGTCCAATAAGTATACTTTTTTTGAAAAATGAGTATTAAGCCATCACTTAAGCCCAAAAGTTTGAGGTTGCTGTGAGTTGTGATGTTTCAGTACTCTACCAAGGTGACATAATGAGACTATGTCTCAAAACAAACAAACGAACAAAAAAAAAAAAAACAATAAGTATTAACCTTAAAAAGGGGAAGAGTTGTAAAAAGTTCAATGTACATGATAAGAGCAGCGGGGAAGGCGCCCTGTGCCTAGACTCTGATGGCAGTAGAGGGACACGGGCTAAGAGTGAAGATATAAGCACATGATGCCTGAGAGTTGCTTATGCCGTGGTTTTCCATCAATCAGGTGGTTCCTGGGCCATGGTGTCTTCAAGAGACAGCTTTATGCCAACTAGAGAAGACGGAAGAGCAGTGCTGGTGGGTGTGGCCTTGCAGGGAATGTGGGAGCAGCTGTGAGAAGGGGCTGCCTTCCTGGAGACCAGGGAGCAATACAGGGGATAGGGGGGCTGTGCTTGCCCAGAGTCCTAGCAGAGATGCCTGAGGTGCCCACTTATTCTCCTGGTGCCCCCACCAAGTTCGTCTGCCTACTGCAGCCATACTCCTTCCCTTCTGGCCTGGTGTCCAGGGAAATAAGTGGGAAAATGGACATCTCTCTCCCAGTACCCTCCTTAGGCAAGCACTGGAAGGCCTGGGACTCTGATTGTGTGCATGATGCCAAAGCAGCCCTTCATCTCATCTCCAGCTGCATCCCTGGATGGGTATGGCAGGGTAGGCTCAGCATAATCCTGCCCCTTGTTTGTGCACACCTAGCTGCCGATTGACGGGTTAGAGTCCCTTTGCTCCCACCTGTCCTTCGTCCCCTAGTGCCCAGGCCTCCAGTCTATCCTGCCAGCTCTAGTCCCGGCATACATCCTGGACCTGACCACTTCTCCAGCACTCTTGGCTCCCACCTAAACTCCTTCCTGTCTCCCTGGTTGGCTCAGAGACTTATACTCTGTCCCCCAGAATCATCTAAAACATAAGTAGGATCTGTCATTCTGCTACTTTGGACTCAATGGTTCCCCATTGTGATTAGATGGAATTTCAGATTCCTTCCTGTGGCTAAGGTCTTGCTACACCCAGGATGGTCCCAGGGGCCAGCAGCTTGTACCCCAGCTGGAAGCCTGTTGGAAATGCAGCATGTCAGGCCCCATCTCAGACCTACTGAATTAGAATGCCTGGGTTGTGTGCATGTGACACATTGAGACTTGCCAGTTTAAGGAACCCTCTGCAGCCAGTTCACCCTGCCCCTTTGCCCCTTTGACCTCATTTAGGCCAATACACTTCAGTCTCAAAAGACCTTCTCTGAGACCCCAACTAAAGTGTAGCAGGAAACCAATGCAGACAGAAGACTCCAGGCACCAGTTGATTAGAGGAAGCGGGTTTATTCAGCCGGGAGTACTTGGAACACCAGCGTGTTTCCCAAAACCAAGCCCCCCTACTCAATCTCTTGCCTCTCTTTTATCCACTTTTCAGGGCAGGAGTGCACGTGAGGGTCATAAAACAGAGAGAGACATGACATCATCCTCCAGGTCCTGGGCTCAAGGGGGAAGGTCAGATTCGCCCATGTCCTTGAGACTGGTCAGACCACCTGCCCTCAAAGGCAACAGAAACCCAAGGAAGTTACTAGGTTACAATCTAAGCCCCACGTATGTCAAGGAGGAAACATACAGACACAGAAACGCCTGCGGCTTGGCTGAGGCCTACACAGGGCAGCTAGGATAGATTCTTTTAGTTCTGCTTTTACTTTTTTGCCTCAAAAGGAGTACTCCCACCCTAAGTCACCTATAGTTTGATTCCTCTATTTTGTTTTCTTCAGAGGGCTGGCTCATCCCATGGATGAGATCATTATTTATGTTTGTATGTTGTTATTGTGTGTCTTCCCACTGGAATGTAAGCTTCATGAGGGCGGAGCCCAGCCAATCTACTCCCCATTATATCCTCCCTGACTATTACAAATCAGACCAACACACATTTACTGGGCATCCTAGATGAGCCCAAGCAAGGTGCCTGTCTGGGGCCACCAGGAGTTTATGGTCAGCTTGGAGGACCCTCCTGTGACATGTGAAGGTTAATTGAAAATGTAGAAATAAATACAAATGAGAAATGCCCCCCATCCCCCCAGGTTCACTCGGTTGGAAAATGAGAAGGAAAGGGAGGTACCCAGTGGTTTCAGGAAAGGAATGTGTGGAACGCAGGTCTTCCTTGAACCTGGGGGCTGGTGGTAGGAATGAGGACTTGCCCGTGTTGGGCTTGTGGTGATGTTCTGGCTCCTTCTCACCTGGTGGAAACAATTCATCAATCTTCAGAGATTAAGAGGATCAGGTGCCTGTGCGTCCCATCCCAACCATCTAAATGAAAACAAGGTAATGGGAGAAAAAAATACCTTATAGTATAGAGCTGTGGTTATTGAGCCAGTGGCACCAATGGCACCTGGGAACTGGTTAGAAATGCAGATTCTCAGACCCCACCATGGACCTACTGAATCAGAAACTATGGGGGTGGATGCTGTGAGCTGTGTTTTAACGCGACATCTAAGTGATTCTGATGCACGCTGAAGTTGGGAAGACTGATATGATAGAAGTAAATCATTTTTAGTTGTACAGTAATGTAGTTTTAAAATCAAAAAAGTAAATGAAGATTAATGCATCAGTAATTCTACCCTCAGAAATAATTCCAAGTGATATTAATATTAATAACTCCAATTAATATTTTGATGTATCATCTTACAACTTTGCAAAAAATATGTATTCTTTTTATTTACAAAATCGAAATCATTCTAGGCACTATTCTGCTTTTACCATTTAGTTTAAGTGGGAGCATTTGCTCATCATTCATAGAGCATCTCATTTCAATGGCTACATACTGTTCACTCATGTTAATGTACCATGCCACCTGTGTATTTGGGTAGTTCCCTATTACCCTAATATGCACATATAGAATGGACATTCTGGCTGAGAAATTCTGATTATTTTCTTTTTCTTTTTCTTTTCTTTTCTTTCTTTTTTTTTTGAGATAGAGTCTTATTCCATCACCCTGGGTAGAGTGCCATGGCGTCTTAGCTCATAGCAACCTCCAATTCTTGGGCTTAAGCAATCCTCTTGTCTCAGTTTTTCTATTTTTAGTAGAGTCAGGATCTCACTTTTGCTCAGGCTGGTCTCGAACTTATGAGCTCAAGCAATCCACCTGCCTCGGCCTCCCAGAGTGCTAGGATGGCAGGCATGAGCCATCATGCCCGACTTCTGATTATTTTCTTGGGATAAAATGTAGAAGAGGAAGAATAAGTTGATATTTTAGGTATTTTAAATGAATGTTTTACTATTAAGTTTTAAAACATATGTATGTACTTATAACACATATGGCAAAATAGTTACTATTTTAAACTGTTAATCTATATGAAAAACTTTCGTAGCCTTAAAAAAAAAAAGCCTACATTTCATTGGTACAAATGGGGGAAAAGGAAACAGCTCACAAATACAGGACCATGTATGGCAAATGACCAGTTCACATATGAGGAAAGGTGAGCTGCGTAGTGAAAATACTCAAGTTAAAGCTCCAAGGTAACTTAAAAAAAAAAAAGACATGGATTTCAGGAAAGTTTGTAAAAAATTAGAATAGCTGGGGCTGGCAAGCAAAGGAGCATTGAGATGGATATTCCTACCATGTCTTCTGGAAGGGATGTAAGCTGGTATTACCTGTCTGGAGAGCAGTTTGGTGTGTTTTACTGAAGATTCCTCCCACTTGAGAAGCTCATTAGATGCCTAAAGGCTCATCTCCAGCGCAGTGTTCTGTGGGATAGGATGAATGCATGTTTTGTTGAACAGGAGAAAGAGCTGCCTTAACTCAGGGCATGGGGTGGTTCAGGCATTGTTTTAAGTGCTTTGTTTGTAGTAACTTACTAAACCTGCCCAACCATCCAGCAAGGAGCGATTTATTAATCCCATTCAATAGAGGAGAAAATGAGACCAGAGAGGTCAAGTAACTTGCCTAAGGTCACATAGCAGGAAAGTAGCTGAGCTGGGATTTCAACCCATGAAGCCTTTCTCTAAAACCTGCTGTCTTAACCTCTGTGGCAGGCTGCCTCTCCATGCAGCAGAAACTGAGTGAGCTTAAGTGAGCCTTTGTGCTACCCAAGACTGGAGGGGCCTTCCCTTTGTCAGCTCCGCACTCATTCACTCATTCTGCTCCTTTCCTCCTGTCTGCTGACCTTGGCTGTGGACTCTAGTCTGTCCTGCCTCTAAGAAACTATCTTCATTTGAGGCAGCTGAATTTCAAATTTTCGTAGGAAAGACACAAGGTTTATAAAAGAATAGAAAACTTGCTTTGTTCACAAAGAGACTGGTATGTTCTGGTATATCCAGTTTGGCTTGAAATATCTGTGTGGTTTCTTTAGCTGTTGGGTCCTTACAGTGGAGGTGGCAGCTGGCTAGATTTCACAGTGCTAACCCATTCTTGGACCACTCGTATTGCTGGTATCTTCAACGAGGTACAAATGAATTCCAATCTCAGGTCATAGTTTTCGCTAAGTATGCTAAGTGCTGTGGGAGATGGGAAAGAGTTAGAAAGCAGCCCCCTGCCCTTGAGGATTGCAGTGCCCCTTTGGATAGGGCAGACCTACACACACAACAGAGGAGAACTAACTGACCGTGGGGTATAGGCCCTGGGCTTTCTCCATTCAGACTCATGGCCTCTGGTGAGTTTAACCAGGCAACGCTTTCTGGAGGAGGTGTCCCCTGAACTGGTCCTTGAAGGAGTTCAACAACAATAGATAAAGAATGACAGAAGCAGGGTGGCGCCTGTGGCTCAAAGGAGTAGGGCGCCAGCACCCCATATGCCGGAGGTGGTGGGTTCAAACCCAGCCCCGGCCAAAAACTGCAGGAAAAAAAAGAGTGACAGAAGCAAACACATGGAGGTGTCCCCAGAAACTAAGCAGTCTAGATTTGCTGGATTCAGAGTCATGTGTAGGGGAGAGCCTGGACCCAGTCAGAATTGTAGGTAGAGTCCTTGCAATAGGCTTCCTATGACAGGCTGAGGCGAGTGGGGTAGTGGTGTGTCTTAGCACAGGACTTATTAAGGGCTCTTTGCATGTTTCTGAGTGAACAAAAGGATAAATGCAGGTGGTAACAGAGGACACAAAGGTGTTTGAATGTCATGATTATAATGATGTTTGGGCAAGAGAAGGCATTGCTTAGCCCTATCTGTGTGAAGAGAGTACCAGGTAGGGTGCTGAAGGACAGAGGAGAGGATGCCTGGGGGCAGATATTGGAGGCACCAGGACCGCAGGAGAGCCTGCTGGGGGAGCACAGGCAGAGGCTTGATAAACCATCAACAAGTGTGTGTTTCTGTCTTCAGGGCCTGCAAGGATCTCAATGAAAGTGACCACACCCATCAACTGCTGTGTGGTTGATATTTAACTTATGCTAGTTTTGAACCCTGGGCCTCATGATGTGTGTATAACTCACACATCTCTTGACCTATCTTGACTTAATAAATCACCATGGCCCCAGGGAAAAAAAAGTTTTTTTGTACTATGGTAGTCAATGTGTTAAGCCCTGTCCCAGTCCTTGTTCAGAGATTATGGGACTCTGGTGGACACCATCTTCTGCCAAAGATTTGGCCTGGCTGCTGTCTGAGAGCTGAGTGCTTGGGCCCCCTGCCCTGAGTGGGATATACAAAAAAAAAAAGCAGGTACACAGAGGGGGCCGGGAAAAGAAGCAGAAAGGATTGAGCATGAGGGTCTTGGTCATGGGCAGCTTGGTTGTGTTAGGAGGGATCAGTTAGGAGGTGGGCTGGTACCCTACCCTGTGTGGACAGGAGCAGAGGGAGGCATGGGTAAAAGTTGACCTGGGCACTCTGAGGCCAGCAGGCTTGCCATCATCTGCCCCCAGCACTGTTCACTTCTCAGTATATAACAGCATCGCATGGTCGATGCCCACACTGGGCAGACAATGACAGCATATGGGAACATAAAGGGTGCATTCTTAGTGTGGGCTGGGACTGAAGGTGATATGCCAGAGGGCCCAGGTCCAGGCCAGGAGAGGGGAGGAGTCCTTCCAAGCAGGGACCCAACGAGGCTGTGGCAAGTGGCAGGAATACAGGGAGCCAGGGGCATGGAGTGGGTGGGCAGGCAGGCCAGGGTAGCAGGAGGACAGCCAGCGCTTGGCGGGTCCCAGTGCCATCAGCTTAGAAACTGGAAGTGTGATGGTGACAAAAGCAAAGTCAGTAGAGACGTCCCCAAGGATGAAGAGTGAAGGTGGCCTCAAGATGTGTGTGGACACATTTGATATGAATGTGAAGGACAGCTCTCTGAAAAACCACAGCTGGTGGGTTCTAGGTAGAGGCTGCTCATCAGTACTGGTATATTCATTTATTCATTGAACAAACATGTACAGAGCCAACTATGTACCAGGCACTGTTCTAGTCTTTGGAGTCCAAAGATAAAATAGACTCTTCTGGTGCCTTCAGGGGCTTGCCGTCTAGCAGGAGAGGCAGCATGAGACATGCTCACAGCGCATCTGAACTTGGTCCACACCTTCAGCATGGTGGGGAGTCTTCCCCCGGTCTGGACATGTGACACCAAGGAGAAGCATTTGGGCTGCTGTTGGGGATAAAGGGGAAGAATAGGGCAATGGATTGACTTTTTGCTTTTACCCTTTTCTCTTTTCTACAATGTAGGATTTGACATATGCAAAAGAACATAATACATATAGGTGTGAGGAATAATAGAATAAACCCCTGCGAACTCATCTCTGTTTATGAAACAGAACCAAAAGTACTAAATAGTGACTGAAAGCACTTAAAGCTCCTTGGCCTCCAGTGGCACCCTGCTCCCCTTCCCACCATCCCAAATTATATGTGTATCATTCTTTTGCTTTTTCCTGATGGTCTTACCACTTACAGAAGACTCCTAGAACATTTTGTGGTTCCACTCTGGGCAACATAGCCGGACCCCATCTCTATAAAAATCAAGATTAAAAAACTTAGCTAGCTATGGTGGTGTGCCCCTGTAGTCCCAGCTACTCAGGAGGCTGAGGTAGGAGGATCACTTGAGCTTTGCATTGTAAGTTATGATCACACCATTGCACTATAGCCTGGAGGACAGAACGAGACCCCTTCTCTTAAACAAATGTTTTGTGGTTTCTCAAAAAGTAAAACCTAGAATTATTACATGACCCAGCAGTTCTTTTCCTAGGTATATACCCCAAAGAATTGAAAACAGGGACTTATATGTGAGTGTTCATTGCGGTATTATTTTCAATAGCCAGAAGGTAGAATCAACTGAAGCGTATATGTGTGTAATTCACCCATAGAAAGAATGACGTTTTGTTATATGCTTAAAATAGATGAACTTTGAAAACATGCTAGGGGAAAGAAACCAGTCAAAAAGGACAAATAAGATTCTCCTTATATGAAACATCTAGAAGAGTCCAAGTTCATAAAGACAGAAAGTTAGTTAGAGGTCTCCAAGGGCTGGAAGGAGGGGAAATGGGGAATTATGGCTGGCGTCCACAAACTATAGTCCGCGGGCCATATGCGGCCCACCGTGTGTTTTTGCTGCCACTGCTGGTCCTGCTTAGCAGCCAACTCGTCCTGGACCCACAGTCTGGCCCTCCAATGGTCTGAGGGACTTTGAATTGGCCCCCCGTTTAAAAGTTTGAGGACCCCTGGAGCCTTAACAGATACAAAGCTTCTGTTTGGGCTGATGAGAAAGTTTGGAAATAGTAATAATGACTGCACAACATCGTAGATTCAATTAATACATGGAACTATATATTTAAAAATAGTTAAAATGGCACATAAAATGTAATATAATTTTGTCAATATGTGAACTTTACACAAATGAAATTAAACTGTGTGTATTCTTCTACGACTTGCTTTTCTCAGTCTTAGTTTCTCCCATGTTGGAGCAGCTGGCTGTAGTTCACTGAACGGTATTCCATAGTCAGAATATGTAGGTCACTATGAAAGTTTGGTGATACACAAAGCGAAAAACGTAAAATCTGCCTAGGTGGAAGCAAACGAAGCCCTCCCAGCAACACTGATAGGCCAAGCAAGTTGAAACTGCACAGTTGAATTGAGGACACTGCTGACTATGTTCCTTGGAAGTGACATAATACACCATACAGTCTATCTCAAAACTTTTGTAGTAACCCCCATATACCACAACTTATTTCTCCATTATTTGGAGATGTTTCCAAGATTTTCTGCTTTTCAAGTAATGTTTCTGAGAACATTGTTTTATGGGTCTCCTGGAGCACTTATCTAGGAGTTTCTCTGCTCTACATCTAGGAGGGACTACAGAGCCAGAGGGTGTATATGGGCTCAATTTCATAAAATAATGCCAAATTGTTTTTCCAAGAGGTTGTACCCATTTCCCACCAGCCAGCCATCAGTTCCTTACCACTACTGGTGGATTTTTTTCTTGTGTTCCATGTCTGTCCTGTACTTGCTGGCATCTGAAAATTCAGTCCACAGCCACTATTATGATGACCATGGTCAAGGACAACAGTGCTGCCTCTGCATCTCTAAGTGATCCTAGGATCTCAAAGGTGAAAAGGGTCTTTCATGGGATAGCATCACCCTCATATGACAGACAAGTACACAGAGACCCAGAACCAAGGGGGACTGGGCCAAGATCTCTCTGTGGGTCCAGGCCCTTGCTCCAGGCATGTTTTCATAGCCACTGTGTGCACAGATGGCAGCCTGCTTTCTGGAGAGCCCCTGCAGGAAGCAAGCGGGGCTGTCATTGCTAATATAGCTGGGACTGAACTGGCTCCACCACCAGCCAGAACGCTCCTTGAGACAGAATCTGGGGATGAGGATGAGTTCATTGCGTACATACATTTCATTCCTAGGACCCTGGAAGAAACCTATGGTTTTTCTTGGCTTTCCCCTTGACTTTGAGCCAAATGAAAATGGCTATCACACCTTAGGCCAGTAGGTAGCCACCAAAGAGGGCAAGCGGCCTAGGTCAGGTGGGGCACCTCCTGCCCCCTTCCCTCTTGCCAGCCCTTTGGATAGAGTGAGACCCACGAGAAAGGCTCCATCCCAAGCTGAGGTGACTGAGGCTTAGAGAGGGATTACTGCGGTTAGCAGGTCCAGAGACTTTCCCCTTTGCCATGCTGCTATCCACAACAAAATGCCCATTCATCAGACACCAGGCAGGACACCCTCAAGGAGACCTCAAGATGTATCACCTATCAACTTACTGGTTTAGTGTGGGCAAATTTCCTATGATGGGCGGGCCTCAAACTCAGGCCCTCCATACACAGGAGCCTGGTGCTGTCTACATGTCTTCAACCCTAAACCCCTGAATTTGCTTCAACTGCGAAGCATTTGAGAGACCACACAGTTATTAAATTTAAACTCTTTACCATTGAAATACTCATTTTATAAAGAAAAAATTAAGACAAGAAGAAGAGGAGGTAATCCCACTACTTAGAAACGCTGTCCTTCATCCTTTATTGGGTATTCTCAGTATTTTCTCCACTTGTTCTCTCAGTGTATACAAACACACAGTAGATATACTGTGCAAATACTTTGTAAATATTTTTTCTCAGCCATCTAGAATTATCTTCTTTTCCTAGGAAGAGCACACATAACCTTTTTTGAAATTATAGAAGTAGTGCATACCCATTGTAAGGGGGCAGGCAGGAAAGGAGAGAAAGGAAGCAGGAAGGGATAACAAGATCATATTGAACTACTATAATTTTCTCACTGAGCATTAGTACAATAACTATATTACTTCAGGTATTTTTAGATGGGCATGTATTTTATTAAACAAATTGAGATAATTTTGTACACACTGTACAGGTCACAACGTATTTCCATGTCGGTAAAATTACTTATATTATTTTAATGGCCACTAATTATTTCATTCTATCAATGTACAATCTCATACTTTAGTTAACCAATATCCTCTTTTGTTGGACATTTAATGATTTTTTTCATAGTATGACAATACCAAAATTAATATTATGTGGCAAAACCATCGCACCTAGTTAACTATTAGGATAAACAATGAGAAATAGAAATGCTGGCTGAAAGAGAATGTACATCATAATTTCAGGGTCCTAAATTGCTAACTTGACAACCAAAACATGTGTGCTTTTATTCTTTTTTTTTTTTTTCTGACTGGCTGTACCTTAGTTTGATAGACATGGATATATAAATGTATATAGATATGTATATGTTTTGATTTCTGTTTTGATAACATGGGTCTCTGATAACGAGTGAGCATAGATACCCACCCACAAGGCTTAACTAAGCCGCCTCTGAGGCCACCTCAGCACATCTGTCCCATCCAACCTGATAGAGCACACCTCTCATCTCCCCTTCCTGCCAACCCTACCCAGGGATCCTGTCCTCTCTTTTCTGCCTTCCTCCTCTGGACAGCTGGGACAAGATCAGACTAGGGAGTAGCTCACCTTGGGTTACTGAATATTGAGAAAAGGGGGGAAAGTTTCATATCTTGACTTTTTAATTTTGAAATTTATTGTTCATTTCACAAATATTACATGAATTCATACCACTCCTTGGAAAAAAATTAAAGCGTAAGAACTAAGTCTCTGCTGACATTTTCCCTAATCCAAACATACCGTTTTCTATGCATGTGGAACTATTGTAATTTGTTTAATTTGGGCTTGGTTTTTTTTTTCTTTTTTATTGAATGGTAACTATGTACATTAATGCACTTCTGGGGTACAGTGTGGTGTTTTCACACACAATCCGAAACACTTCCATCAAACTGGTTAACATAGCCTTCATGTCATTTTCTTAGTTATTGTGT
>CAUYQV010051324.1:0-26832 GCA_963574575.1 Galagoides demidoff | reverse complement strand
GGTCCCAGCTACTTGGGAGGCGGAGGCAGGAGACTCGCTTGAGTCCAGGAGTTGGAGGTTGCTATGAGCTGTGATGCCATGGCACTCTACCCAGGGGGATAGCTTGAGGCTCCGTCTCAAAAAAAAAAAAAAAAAAAAAAGTTAAGTATTAACATGAGCATGTTATGAACATCACTCTTAGTATCCCCGAGTGGGATGGTCCTAGGCCTGTTTGCCATCAGATCAGTCCCTGCCATTACTCTGCTCTGTATAAGGGGAGAGGTTGGGTGGGTAGAGTAAGGATTTCAGAGAACAGGTTTCCCAAAGTCCTGCTGTCAGTTGGCTTCTGGTTTGCCCACTTAGATGTACTGTAAGAGGTTGGAGGGTAGCGGGAAGGCAGATTCCTGGGTATGTATATAAGTCCTTCTCCCTCCCTCATCCTTTCCCCCTTCTTTTTCCTCTCCCTCTCTTCTCTCTCTCCTCCTGATCCCCAGCCTCCTCTCTTCTCCTGTCTCTCCCTCTCCCCTCCCTCAGGCAGGGGCTCCTGAAGCATTTCCAGCTCCTGCTGAACTTTCCTCCATGGCTTCAGCGTCTTTCTAGTAACCCAGAATCCTTAACTCCAGTTATACTGTCTCTATCTTTCGACCAGCCTAGGGGATGGTAACAGCATCTGTCTTTTGTTAATCTCTGAATTGGCTCATCTTTGTAGCCCAGTTCCTAAGTTAAATTCTTTCTGTTTGAAATACCTATAATTTGTATAATAAATTCTTTCCTGGGCCTTAGTTAACAGATACACTGGTATATACATTTGAATGAGTTTTCAATTAACTATAGCGTATAAATGTCTTAACACAATAATTAAGTAAATGAGACGAGGGCTATATTAACCAGTGTGATGTAAATGCTCTTAATTCTATATGAAATCAGCATATTGTACCCCATAAATGCATTAATGTATACGTGATCTATGTGTTTATGATTTAATTAAAAAAAAAAGTTTGTATTGGGTGCGGGCCCCATATACCAGAGGTGGTGGGTTCAAACCCAGCCCCAGCCAAAAAAAGTTTGTATTGAAGACCCGGTATAAAATATGCGGGAACATAGACACCTCAGCACCTGTCACAGCAGACGTCTTAAAAATCTGGTTACTTCTTTCTCTATTGGAAATTTTTTTCTGTGCAAAGATCTCCTTTCAAGAAATCTACTTTCAGACTATAAGAAAATAATGAATGAAACCATTCCATAGTCAACGATGGTTGTTACAAAATTACCTACCAGACAGAATCATGAGACTAAGAACGCAATTATAGAATATTCTTGTTTTGACTTGAATCGCTTCCCCCCCCCAAAGGATATTTTGAAGTCCTAACCTTGAGGTCATTACCTTATTTGGAAATAGGCTCGGTTGCAGATGTGATTAGTTGAGAAGAGGCGTTATGCTGGAGTAAGGCTGATGTTTTTAAAAGAGAAGAGACGCAGAGACAAGAGGAGACGGCAGTGCAAAGGCAGAGGATGGAGTGATGACACTATAAGGAAAGGCATGGCAAGGACTGCCAGTGTTGGGGGATCTAACATAGTCACACATGAACTCCCCTCCCCTCCTCCTAAGACAAAGGCACAAAGGATCTGGCTAACCCCATCCCCATGAGAAATTTAAGCCAAAAGTCCCTAACTTTCCAGGTAAGCTGTGGAATTTGCCCGCCCCCACGGCCTTATATTAAAGGGGACTCTAACTTCCCCCAAGTGTAGAGGTCAACTTTGCACTGCCCAGGCGAGTTACCTCCCCTTTCAGCCGGCAACGGGAAGGAGCTTGGATCTTCCCCAGTGCCTCCAGATGAGAATTCAGCCCAGCGGACACTTTGACTATATCCTGAACAGAATGCCCAGCCAGGCTGTGGCTACAGGCCAGGTCTCTGACCCACAGGACTCTCAGATAACAAATGCATTATTTTAAGCTGTCAAGTTGGCGGTAATTTTTTTATTCAGCAATAGAAAATCAATACAGGTGGATACATTCACTGTTCTAAAATGTTATGCAGCTATTAAATGACAAATAGGCCAAAGACTATAAAGGAACACACAAAATATGTGTAATAGAACATTAACTTAAAAATGTGTGAAATAAAACAGGGATCTCTTCTGATGGCATCTATACCAAATACAGGTATGTGTGGATAAAAGCAGAACATCAGAGAGACTTCGAATGTACTAGGGTGACAAAGTCCTGGGTTCAAAGTTGTTTCTAGTCTGCTATTATCATTTTAAGAATTTAAAATATTATAAAAGATAAAGATTTTCCATGCCCCCAGCCCACCCTGAACAGACCGGTGCAGGGTCTTTTAGGCACACAGAATCCCAGAGGCTCAAGCTACTTGAGACAGAGAGAACCACACAAGAACTGAGGTTTCATAAAATTCCATCCTGGGGCCTGTAGTCTAATGGCTAGGACACCAGTCACATACACCCAGGCTGGCAGGTTCAAATCCAGCCTGGGCCAGCTAAACAAAAATGACAACTGCAACCAAAAAATAGCTGGGTGTTGTGCTGGGCGCCTGTAGTCCCAGCTACTTGGGGGGCTGAGGCAAGAGAATGGCTTAAGCCCAAGAGTTTGAGATTGCTATGGCACTCTACCGACATAGTGACACTCTGTCTCAAAATAAAATAAAATTAAATTAAAATTCCACCCAAGGTAAAATAGTTTCTTAGTTAGGTTAATACTTCATGACATCACAAAGAACTCTTTTCTTTGAAAATTTCAAACACACCCTCCCTTCTGCAGTTCACCTCATTACCTAAAGTGGGAGAAACACAGCCTGTTCTTGGGACTGAAACTACAGCTTACGCTGAGGACCCAAAGTGGCAGGGGTGTTTTGCCATTTGTATGAATGTGTAGATGATTATATACTGATTTCATAGTAGTATTGAATACATTGGATACTTTTTTCCCCCATTCTTGAGATACTTTACTAAGAAGAATATGTTCCAGTTCCATCCAGGTAAACATAAAAGATGTGAAGTGTCCATCTTTTTATGGCTGCATAGTATTCCATGGTGTACATTATACCATAATTTGTTAATCCATTCATGGATCAATGGACACTTGGGCTGCTTCCATGACTTGGCTATTACGAAATGGGCTGGAATAAACATTCTAGTGCAAATGTCTTTGTTGTAAAATTATTTTTGATCATGTGTGTAACTACCTCATAGGGGGATTACACATAACTATAGTGCAGAAAGAAGGAAGGAAGAACAAGAAGAAGGTGTGGGGAGGCCGGGAAGAGGGAGAGTATTTGGGGGGACCTAAGCTAATGTGCATAATGCAATGATACATTTCTAAACTATTAAGGATATAGTATGAATGTCATACCACAAATAAGGGAGGAGATGGTCATGTTGATCAGTTAGATATAAGCATTCCACATTGTATATCAAATCAGCACATTGTACTTCATAAGAAGCCCAAGGGCCCATCAACCCATGAATGGATCAATAAATTGTGGTATATGTATAACATGGAATAATATGCAGCCGTAAAAACAGATGGAGACTTTACTTCTTTTATGTTTACATGGATGGAACTGAAAAATATTCTTCTTAGTAAAATATCTCAGGAATGGAAAAAAAAATCCAGTGTACTCAGTACTACTATAAAACCAATTTATAATCATTCACACTTCATATAAGAGATGAATCACAACTATAGCCCAGGATGAAGGAGGGAAAGGAGGGGGGTGGTTTGCTAGAGGGAGGATTAAGGGTGAGACCTCACCTATGAAACATATCACAAGGGTACAAGTCAAATCTATCAAGTATTGAACACAAATGTCTTAACACTGTGATTAAGTAAATAAGGTGAAAGCTATGTTAATTAGTAGGAAGTAAGCACTCCAATTTGTACAAATAATCAACACGTTGAATCCCACAAAGGCATAAATGTATTCATGATCTATGTATATATGACTTAATAAAAAATGCATTAATGTACACAGTTATGATTCACTAAAGAATTAAAACAGGGTGCTCTATACTTCCTGCACTTCCAAAATACATCTCTCTTAGGTCTCTCTACATCACCCTTTTTCTCTTCATTGCCACCTTCTAAGTAGCTGGAACACATTCCTTACAGGTCTGCCACTTCCTGAACAGAAAGCCGAGCCATTCCGTGGCTACAGGCTAGGTCTCTGACCTATAGAACTCTCAAATAATACATGCATTATTTTAAGCTGCCAAGTGTATGGTAACTTTTTAATGCAACAATAGAAAATCAATACAGGTAGGTACATTCACTGTTCTAAAATATTATACAACAATTAAATGATAACTAGGCCAATGTCCATAAAAGAACACACAAAACATGTGTAATATAACATTAGCTTAAAAATGTGTGAAATAAAACGGTGATCTCCTCTGATGGCATCTATACCAAATACATGTATATGTGGATAAAATTTAAAAATCAGCGAGATTCCCGATGTCCTATGACCTCACTTTCATAATAAAGTCACCGTGAAGATAACTGTTCAATAAATTATATTTCTCTGTTTTCCCATTTATTGGCTGTGTGATCTTGGAGAGGATACTCTCTCAGAGTTTCAATTCTATGACCTAAACAATGGGTTATGACTACACGTGCCCACCTCCATAGGGATGTTGTTAAGATTGGTATCAACAAGTCCAACTGTACTGCCAAGGGTGGAACCAGAGAGACAGGACACCAAATTCCATTCATGGATGCAGAGAATGTGCAGCAAGTGCTACAGATGGGACCTATGAGGTGCAGGCGTGGAGGCAGGTAGCTACCAGTCCAAATTCTATGTGGCCCAAATGTAAACTCAGCAGCATGCCAGGCTGGTGGCTTACTTTGGTTGTTAAAATGTGAGTGTAAAGGCCTTTTGGTGTTTCTGGATAGAAGGAATCAGGGGACAAATCCCCATAACGGCATCTTTCTTTTTGTCATAGTTATCAGCGAAGTTCCAGATGGTGGCTGCTCTATCCATCTTGAGTCCCCTGAAAAAGGACATGTATAGAGTAGAGCCCTATCCAACGTCCAACAGCCAAGGAATGTGAACAAAAAATAAACCCTGTTGTTTGTAGCCTCTGACTTGGGCGGGATACTTGTTACTGCGGCATTCTCTGGTACACAGCAAGTGGGGGAAATGAGGCTGGGCCATGAAGTCATTGGCTCAGGTGCACACAGCTGCTCAGACCAGGACGGAGACCCTAGTTCAGGGGGCTTGGCTTCTGCTCCTTGATGCCTGGACAACCCAACATTGAGTTCAAGTGGAAGCAAGAATGTGACAAATGTCCCACTTCAAGATAAGAAGCATCGTGTGCCACATTTTCCAGGACCGACGAGTCACTGATGATGTGGGAGACACCAAGTGCAAATGCATTTCGACAGAGAGAGGTACATTGTTAGGAGATGAATCTTGAGCGATATCTTTTTCTTCCTCTAAAGAAGCTCCCGAGGAATCTCAGGGGCCAAGATGTCCCTTTCCCCAAATTCCAGTAGATCTAATTATGGGTAGGACCCAGCCAGGGTATCAGCTTAGTTTTTCTTAGGCTCCATCTGGCTTGCCAGGGTGTGGATTGGGTCTTATTGTAAGAGAAGCAAACATCGTGTAGAAGCCCAGAAAAGAAGCCCCTACTGACAAATTTAGCTTCGAAGAGTCAGGTTGTGTGTACATTTCCCAATTGAGGATGTACAATAAGATGAAACACTTTGCTGAAGGTAGTGCACATCTGGGCACCCTGAGGTCAGCAAGGCTGAGCATTCAGATACACAGACTCAGGCCCACCTCAACAACAGACTATCAGCATGACCTTTGCTCTATCTCTAAGCCTTGGACTCCCTACCATAACACAAAGGGGATGGAAAACACATATCTAAGGTGATTTCCTGCTTGAAAACATAGTAATAAAAACTGACGACAACTCTCTCATGTTGCTGGTAGGCATAAAAATTGGTTCAACTTTTATGGAGAAAACTTAGCAATTTCTATCTTAAAACTGTTTTGCAATCTCAGGCCTAAGAAATTATGCTAAAGGTAGGGTTGCACGGGGAAATGATGTTTGCACCAAGTTACTCATTGCAGTATTGTTTGTGCTAACAAAAAAACTGAAAGTAATCCAATGTCCATCCATAGAACCAAGTTAAATAATTGATGGTGAACCCATACTGCAGAATACCCTGGAGCTATGAGAAAAAACAAGGAAGCTCCTTATGTCTGAATACAGAAAAAAAAATCCATGGTACATGAAGTAGGGGAGGAAAGATTCAATAGAGTGTGTGTAATATGCTACAATTTATAAAAGAAAATAAGAGAATGGAATGGAATTTGATTAATCTATGCATGAAATACCTTTGGAAAGATACACAAGAAAATGGTAACTCTGGTACTCTCCAGGGAAGAGAGAACTGTGTGGTTAGAACAAGGAATGAGAAGAGGAATTTTCAATATATTACCCTTTTGTGTGTGTTGATTTTTGAACCACACAAATACATTACCTCCAAAACAATAAAGTGAAAGAATAACATTGCAATTTTTTAAACTTTTGCCAGTCAGGGGTTGAATAAGAATCAATAAAATACCTGAAAGCATGTTCTGAAGATTTTAAAGAATCTCAACTATTTTCCTCTTGAGCCCAGTATCCAAAGGGTCATGGGCAAAATCTCTGTCTTCTCTCTTCCCTATATACATCATACTATCTGCCTCAGGTCCCTTGCTCTTCAGAGATTTCACCAAATACCTCAAATTCAACTCTTTCATCACTGAACCTTTTGTTCAATTATGAAGAAATGAATTCATGGATAAGAGAAGGGAGACAGTGGGAGGAGAGAGCAGAACTAGGTTCTAGACAGGGGTTCAATGCCCTCGTTGTAAGCCAATGGCCATCTCAGGTCTCAGATTCTCTACTGGTTCTAAAAAGGCTATGGAATAGGTGAGGCCCCCAAACCCCTTTATCTGTCTAGGATTCTGAGAATCATGTGGAATAGAGAAAAGGCCAGACCACACCCTGGAGGGCATGTTGGGACCAGCTGTTGAAACATATCTTCTCACTCTACTAACCACCTGTCATCTGGCAATATCGTCCCTGGAACAGTGAGTGTAGCAATTATGTGCCAGGCGCTATAAACAGGGGACAATCCTTCCTTGATGGCAATCACAGGATAGCAGTATAAACTACATTGACTAGGAGAAAAAAAGGTGATTTCAATCTCCAATATCCTAGGACAAAAACTGCCACATCTGGCTACGACTGAGTAATTGGCACTGGACTTGATCTCCTGCCAAAATAATTATAACACTACAAAGAATTTATGAGCTGTCTGGGGCAGGGTGGGGGTTCCCTCCAGTTCAGGATGGGGATCACTGATGGAAGGAAAATACAGAAATGAAACTTGTGTTTATCTTTGCTTTCTACCTAAGGGGATTTTCCAGACCTAGCATGGGGAGGTGGAGCCTAAGCAGAGCACAGCAGCCTTGCTCAACTGAGGAAACAGAACTGGAGGTCCTGGACTGCTGATATGTCTGGAATTGGTAAAGCAGGGTAGCTGGGAGAATGTACGTGAATTCTCTGCCAATTTTTGGATGATGGCTGACCTGCACATATGATAGACACAAGTCTGTAAGGTCTAGAAAAGGGTAATTGATGCAGAGCTGAGAGCTGAACAGAAAAATATCAGAGGTTGTAGGGGAAAGACTGGAGTCTTGGCCCACCTGCAGAGGAGATTCAGTTGAGACCCCAGAAAGAGCAAGTCACAGTGGCAAGTACCACATCTACAAGTAAAAACCTCCCACTAAGGTGACTGACAAAACCAAAATAGATCCATCCTAACAAACGATAAAACAATCCTGACAGTTTGAAGAGGGCATGCCAATAATTTAACTGCCCACCAGGATAAAAATCAACATCCTTTAAAGCCAAGTGACATGATCCAGACTACCTACAGCATATTATCTATAGTTCTTATGTTAAGAAACAAGAGATAGATAGACAGATAGATAAATAAGTACTAAAATGGAGCAGATCCCAAGATGATTCAGATATTAGAATCTGTAGATGGGAACTTTAACACAACTATTGTAAATATGTTGACGAATTTAAAGGAAAATGGGATATCATGGGAGACCAGCTAGGGAATCACAGATGAATAGAAAGTAAAAATAAAAGTACCAATTCTATCCTGGAAAGTGTCGTATCTGACATGAAAAGGCTACTCTGGGTTTAGAGGCAGTTTGGGCACTGCAGGAAAAAAAAAAGTCATTGAATGTGGAAACAGATCAACAGAAATTATCTAATCTGAACAACTCAGAAAACAAAATGTTTGAGAAGTAGAGACTCAGTCCATTGAGAGACAATATCCAGTGCTCTAATATGTATATTTGGGATTGCAGAGAGATAAGCTAAGTGGGCAGAAAAAATATATGAAGAAGCAGCATCACAAAAGATGAACACCAAGAGTAAAGAGAAACACTTTTTTAAGTCTTTTAATTTTTGTTACTCAAAAAAGCTTCATTTTCTTATTTATCTTTCTGACTCTGTGCTTATACTTTCAAAACTTTCACGATTTTCTGCTCTTCAATAAGCAAAGCACCCTTGATCCCGTCATGAACACATTTAGCACACATGGAACCACCATGGGCCCTGCTGATGTGTTATTTTGTTTTGGACAACCTCATAAGAACTTTAGGTCCACAGCGCAAACCCCTCCTCAAAGTCTGCCAGGGCACATGCACATGGAGACTTTGGTGCCTTCCCAACCTTCTTGGTATAAAGGCAAACAATTCTATTACCAGGGGTTTGGGACAGCCTGGTTTTTTTAGAGGCTGTATTGTAGGAAAGCATACTGTGATGGTATGTCAAACGCTGTACCACTCTGAGTGCCTCCAGATAGCATCTAAAACATTGTTGAGAGTTTAAAAAAAAAAAACTTAATAAATCAAGAGATATACCATATTAATGGATTGGAAGACACCATTTTACAAAGAGGTTAATTCTCCCAAAATTGTTCTATTGACGTAATATCAGTGTTGATCAAGATTCCAAAATGGATATATATGGTGCTAAAATGTATATGAAAGTGCAAAGAACCTAAAATAATTAAAATAATCTTAATAAAATGAAGCCCCTGTGTGTCACAGAGGTATATGGCAACTCTACGCCTTCAGTGACATTTTCTATGAAGCTAAAATTACTCTAAAAAATTACATCTATTGTTTAAAACGTGCTTGTGCCATGGGGCTTGCCTTCTTTCACCTCTGTCATAAAAATCTTCCATGCTGGGTAGCTGCTGCCACCATTCTGGAGCTCACAGTAAAAACAGCAGAGGTCTGAGCTGGCCAGACCCATTGCTTGAATAGAATCTTTCTGCTAAACCCAGCCCAGAACAGCTGACTCCTAACTAAACCATGTGTGAGCAAAAAAAGAATTGCTATTAAAAGAAAATAGTGGTAGGACTCACACTGATTTCAAGCCTACAGTAAAATTTCAATAATTAAGTCAACGAGATACCAAAATCATGACCAACAAATAGATCAACACAAAGAACAGAAAACTCATAAATGGGCTCTTAAATTTATGGATATCTGATATGTCACAGAGACTCAACTGCAATGATTTGGGGAAAGATGATACTTTTAATAATGGTGCTGAGTCAACTGCGATTCATACAGACAAGAGAGCCTTGATCTCTACATAATACTTTCTACAAAAATCAATTTTAGATGAATTACATAGACCTACATGTGAAATGCTGAATAACAGATTTTCTAAAGAGAACATAAGACAGTAAATGTTTGATCTTAGGGAACAAATTTCTTAAAGATATTTATAAATAAAGGAAGAGTTGATAACTGGACTTTTTAAAATCAATACATTTATTCAACAACAGATGCCACTTATTAAGTGAAAAGGCAAGCTGCAGAAAGGAACAGAATGTTTGTAGCCATATATTAGACAAGTACCCATAACCAGTAAACTAAAAATCAATAAAACAATTCAAAACAAACAAAACCAAAAGGCAAAAGACTTACATAGGCACTTCACAAAAGAAGTCAAAAAAACTTACGTAGGCACTTCACAAAAATTTGTCAAATGTGTGTGCATGTGTGTGACTCATCCTAACTAGTCATCATAAAAAATTCAAGTTAAAGCCACAATGAGCTATTACAATATGCATTGTAATGGGTAACATTAAATGATGACACCAAACTGTCATGTAAGACAACTATTTGACAGTATCTCTTTAACTCAAAGAATCATTCTACTCCTAGTTATACCATGTTTCCCCGAAAATAAGACCTACCCCCAAAATAAGCCCTAGCAGGATTTCTATGCATTTGTTAAATATAAGCCCTACCCCGATAATAGGACCTAGTGATGGGCATGGCTACGCAGTGTATCTGCATAGCCACGCCATGCATTTTGGCATGGAGCAGTAAAGAAGACTAGAATACCTTTTATCTGCCACAGCTCCTTTCTCCGAGCCCTTCCCACTTGCACAGGTACGCATGTGGTAACCGAGGTCGCAGGCATCCTATTGTGCACCTGTGAACGGCTAGGAGAAAGGAGTTCATGCATCACTAGTGCCAGCCCCACCAACAAGGTCAGCTCCCCCTGTCAGGTTCCAGAAGAAGATGACTTAACTGTATTTGAATAAATATAGATTGTTGTATTATACTTAATAAAAATAAGACATCCCCTGAAAATAAGCCCTAGTGTGTCTTCTTGAGAAAAAATGAATATAAGACAGTGCCCTATTTTGGGAGAAACATGGTAGATGTCAGTGAAGTGGAGCTCCATAATACCAAAACCAAACAAACAAATAAAAACACATACAGAATAATGACAGCTGCATGGTTCATTATATCTAAAATAGGAAACAACTCACAGGTCTGTAAGCTGTAAAATGGGCACAGTTTGATATAGTCATATAATGATAAACTATTTAAAAATTAAAAAGTGAACTGTTGCTATACATAGCATGAATGAAACTCTCATATATAATTTTGTAATGGAAGAAATAAGATAAAGAATCACAAATAATTTGTGATTCCATTTATGTAAAATTCAAAAAGAGGATATACTCCTCTAGTCACAGTACTTCTACAAAGGAGAACCCATGACTTGGAGTGGGTGTAAGAAAGGTCTCTAAAGTGCTGGTTATATTCTTTATCTTGTTCAGGATTTTTTTTTTATGTTAGTGTATGCAATTATGATTTGTAGCTTCTTCTGCATTTATGTTATTCCTCAAAATAAAAGTTTATCCCTCACCCATAAAAGCAAAGGCACTGCAAGAGTCCTGTTGAGTGCTGATGGGAACTGAGAGAGTGATATTATGATGGTAGCACCTCACATGTGCAGATCAAGTGAAGTGTTCTTTCTTAGGACAGAAGGGATAGGGACAAGTCTATAGACCAAGCAGAAAGAGCCAACAGATAAACATCACAAAGCAGAAAGGGCAGCCCCCAGCCACAGGTGAATGGGGACACCTCTGACGAGAGGTAAGAATAGAGAGGGAGACACAGGCACATCTGAAAAAGAAGTGGTAGATGTTACAACAATAGGGGCCATGCCTACCACAGGGTGCCATCATGAACTTACATCCATTTGGAAAGGACTTCTAGGTTTGGGGCAAACAATGCAGATGGAAGAGATACTTCAGGAAATAGCAAGCTTCATTTATCATTCACTCATATTTGGGAATAAGAAACCATTCTTATCCTCGAGGAGGTAATACCTCTTATAGGATGCCAAATAAGGAAGAAAAGAGCAGTTAATAGACATTGCACATTTCCCGTGTCCCAGACTGTGGACTTATGTTCATGGTCAATGGGTGATGACATATATACCTCTTAGTGGTGAGATAAACTCACACTACTACCATTTTACGTAATTGAATACTGAGGCTTGACAAGGTAAGCAATTAACCCAAAGTTACACGGGTGTACCTACTGGATCCAGTAGCAGAAGAAACATGCATATAAACAAGAAATCGCTGTACAGTATACTGAGAAGAGTGCTGTAAACAAGCAAACTGGTATGGGAGTTATAAAGGGCTCAATGAGGAAAGTGACACATGGGGTAAGTCTTGAAATAGGAGCTCTCCCAAGAGAAAAAGGTCAAGGATGAGAAGAGATTGACTGATGTTCCAGTGTTCCCAGAACATATGTGTCTGCAGCTCATTCCTTGCATAGAGAGAAATTATCTGAGGGTCTGTCTTGCCTATCCATCATCAAAATGTGGCTCCTTCTTGAAAAAGCCCAATTCATTCTTATGACCAAACTTATACTGGATTTTCTCCAAGCTTTCCTGAGTACACAGAATTGTCCTTCTGCACCGTCAAATCCCCAGATCACATACTTAGCAGCTGTTTTCAGGATATTTTCTCAGCATTGCTTGTCATAGAGGCACAGGATAATTTGTTGCAGGCATTTATACATCTGGTTGACTCCGATCAAATCATCTAGAGATTAGGTAAAAACTTACAAATTTTATCAGTTTTAATTACTTAAAACAATTTTGATGGCCGTTTGAATCTCTCCCCCACCCCAGACACTCAACACAAAGTTTCAGAAATAACAGGGAACAGATGGCAAAAAATATTTAAGACTCTGATTTTTTTTTTTAACAAAAATGATCAAGAAAAGATTTTGTTTATTTTGATTTTTTTTTCTATTTAGAAACAAACTGCCTTCCACAGAAAAGGACATCTTTATAATATCCTGCCTGACTTTTTAAAAATCCCTTTAATTTAATTTTAACCAAAATGAAACATTCCTTTGAACTTAACTTTGATCACGGTGGACTCGGCACTTTGAGAAAGATCTCTGATGTGGCAAGAATAGAAGAACAGCTGTGAGTGGCTTAACCTGGTGACAGAGGAGCCTCCAAAGGCCCATGACAGCTGACCAGGGAGTCAGGCACAGCTGGAGCTCAGTGAGCACTTGTGTGGACTGGAGTTCCCCCTCCTGAAGTCTCCACCCACTTGGAACATGGTGGAGAGGACAGGCCTTGGAGCTCGCATGGCTGCCTCAGAATGCCTGGCACCCCAGATGAAACTAAGAATGAGTCCCTGGGAAAGAGAGGACCCAGTGAGAGGCTAATATCTGGATGCTGCATAGGCCACCATGCCTAGGATTCCTTCTGTAAAGTATTAATTTTGAAGGCAGAAGTGTAATTTTGAAGAGAATGCCCAAAGCTTTTGATGGAAGTGTGGATACAACTTATACAGGGCTTCTTTCTAACCCTGAGCTTGATGGTCCTCGGATTTCTCAAGAGAAGCTTCTAAAAGGATATACTCTGATATGTACACCAAGGTATAGACGAAAAGCCCTAGATTTAACTGCCCCCTCTGCAGATAACAAGCTGGACCACTGGGACAAGCCATTTAACCTCTTCAAGCACTGCTTTCCTCATCCACAAACCTTTCTTATTTAGTGTTTAAAATATCATAGTATAGTGTCTGGCACAAAAGAACCAACAGCACAGAGAAGACCTCTCCCACTCCAACCTCCACTAACAGAGTCCCCAAATTGCAACCACAGCAGACCCACAGTAGTTGACCACCCAAGGAATTATAACAAACCGGTTAATGTACGGAGGTCATCAACATATGACATGTGGTGCATGTCCAGTCTATGAAAATTAGGTCAACTTAAAGAGCTGGTCGGTGTAGGGAGGTGGTTAATTATGGAGGTTCTATTGTGTTTCACTTGAGTGATGAGCTTCTGTGGACCTGCCTGGATCCTTCAGCTTAAGTGGCCTCTCCCGACCATCCTGTCTCAAGTACTTTGACCCAGTGATGGGAGGCCTCCACTGTCACACTGCCACAGAACAGCCCTGGGCCTGGCACCAGGTAAGGACTCAGTCATCACTTACTAAATGAGTTCAAATCATCTCACCATTCCCAGACCTAGTGACTGATGCTCCCAGCCTCCCTTGCAGCAAGGGTGTAGCCATGTGGCTGATGAAAAAGTGCAAATGTGCACTATCTTCGGGCTTGGTCAGTCAAAACAAACAAAAAACAATAATGACAACACAAAACAAGCTTTTCCCTTTGAACATTTGATGTGGGAGATGACTGTAGAGGTGGCTGACAGAAGACAGAAGAGCCGGGGTCCCTGAGTCACCACTTGGAGGACAGCTGTCCATTTGAGATCGTTCATTACAAAAAAGGTTCACCCATTTGAACCATCAATGTTTGGGGGTTTATTATGACAGTTACCTGAAGTCAGGGGGTCTGGGAAGAAGGAGGTAACCACACACTTGCACAAAGGAGATGAAAACCTCCCATTTTATAGATGAGAAAAGTGAGGTTCAGAGAGGAGCCAGGTGATCACGGTTATACAAATCCAGTCTTACCCCTCTATGCAGATAGGCGGCACACCTGAAGTCTGGCTCATGACTTATGGGGACCAGTAACACTTTCCTACTGCTGCTCTAATAAAAGTACACAAATGTGGTGGTAAAGACAAAACACACATTACCTCACGAAGTATAGCTCCAGAAGAGAGTTCAGATCATGGTTCAGCAGGACTGCAATCTTCCGGCGACTCTAGGTGAAAATCTATCCTCTTGCTTTTTTCAGATTCTGGAGGCCACCTCCTTGGTTCACGGCCCCTGCCTCCATCTTCAAGCCACCAGCATGGCATTTTCCAATCCTATTCTCTTTCTCTGATTCTGAGGTCCCCCTGTCCTTCTTTTACAAGATGCTAGTGAGGATAATGGGCCCAGATAAATCAGTATAATCTCCCCATCTCAAAACCCTTAAATTAATCCCATTGGCAAAAACACCATTGCTACACAAGATAATACACTCACAGGTTCTTGGACTGTGGGAAGGTGGTGGGAATCTCTGGGGGACCTTGATTCTGCCATCCACAGGGGCACAGGCCTTGGAGTGGATGCAAGCTGGCCCATTATAAACAGAGTCCTATAGCTGAGGAGTTACCAGTGCTGACGCTGCCTGTAGAGACCACCACACCAAAGGAGGGTTCTGAGGCCAGGTGGCCTTTGGTAAAGGGGCTGCTCCAGGTGACTGGCAGCTTTGTGACCCCAAACAAGACACTTAACCTTTCTATGTTTCACTTTACCATTTGTAAAGGAGGAACATGATGCATTCCCACGCCAAGCGTCCCTCCTACCTCCCACTCTCAAGGCACGCACAGCCGGGTCCAGCCCTCTGCAGATGCTACACTACACTTCAGAAATAAATGATGAGCTGCTCCTAATGGGGTTTTTCAGGTGGTGGGGCAAGCTGCAGGAGAAGAGAGGAGCTTTGGTACCTCCTTCACCTTGCTGAGATTTTGTCACAGGCACAGATCTTAAGAGAATTAGGCAAAGCAGCAGATGTACTATGAATAAATGCCAGCGCCCTTCACCAAAGGTTAGCTCCCAAGGCCTCACTTTTTGCCTGAAAATACTCTAAGATGTCAGAGTGTCTCTGATCACGACACCTGCCTTTTAAATGTCTTCTTTTAAAGACTGCCCTGCTACCGACAGGACAGAGAGGCCTCCTCTGTCTGGGACCTCAGCAGGCCTTGCTCCTGTTTCTGATTATTCTTCCAGCTCCGCCCCACAACCTCCATGTCCCAGTGCAAAGAAAAAAGGGGGCCACCCCAAACTTATCATCCTCCTAGGTGTCATTTTGTATATGTCCTGATACAGGACACTTCTGAGGGAAGCTTCTTCAGTTGTAAAAAGGGTCATTATAAGGACAAAATAAACTTATACTTGGGACATCCCAAGAACATGGCCAGTGGGTGATAAGTAGCAGAGCTCCCATTAGCAAAGTACCTACAGTGTGCCGGGTAACCAGTGTAGATGGCTCCCTTTCCTCATCACACTGTCTAATAACCATACTCGTCATCTTCCTCAAGGGACTGTGGACCCAGGGAGGGTAAGGATGTTGTTTCACTGGCCTCATGGGTGTGTCCTGGGTGCCTGGAGCATCGTATGCACCTAATGGATCTTTACAAGAAAGCTGATAGAGGAACAAGTAGGAAAAGGGCAACTGGTATACCAATGTTCACTTTCAGCCAAAACTTTCTTTGGAGTCTCCAGGGACTGTTATTTGCCCTGGTCCACTTCGTACTCCAGCTCCTATAGCCTTAATAACTGATCTCACTAACAACACATTGCATCATGTTACTTCTGTGTTTAAAACCGTTCAATAGTCCTCAGGATCAAGTCCAAAGCCCTCGACCTGGCAGATCAGACCTTCCTGATCTGGCTTCACCAGACTGCCTCTCTTTTGCTGTCTCCAGCCAACCCTCTGGAATTTTGTGCATGAGCAGCACCAAACTTTGCAGCATCCTCCGTACACCACTCTGCCTTTTCCACAGGGTGCCTCTTCTAGAGATTCCCTTCCTTCTCAAAAGTCATCATCACCTTTCTAGAGTCAGCTCAAACCGAGCCTTTCGGTGATAACGGCTACACCCTTGAAAAGTTGTTCACTGCTCACTACTTTCACTCTCACTGCACCGACAGCTGAAATACCTTTATTAAGCCTGGAGATTTGGGCAGATTCTGTACTGGGCAACTGGCAGACCTTTCTTGGCTAAGCCAACACTTCTCAGATTTCACCCTGCATCCCTGGAGGACAGTTAAATCACAGATTCCTAACCCAACTCCAGATTCTGATCCAAGAGGTCAAGGGTGGGACCCGGGATTCACATTCCTGATAAGTTTCAGTCACTGTTGCCGCTGCCGGCCCGTACTCACACTAAGAATAGCACTGCCAGACTCGTGAGTCAAATCACGTTACAGTTCTACAAGGAAAAAGAAGGTAGAAGAATTACTCCAAGTTAAACTATCTGGAGATGAAGCTAAGTTGAGAACCCCTGGCCTTTAGAGTCACAGACTGAGTGCCCTTGCTCAACAACAACCCTGGTAGTACCAGATATTTCCCAACGATTTGCTCTACATCAGGCATCCACCAAGCAGTACACACAACCACGCGTTCTCTCATTTGGTCCTTGGCGCGTGCTAACTCAAAGCCATCATCCCTGCATTAGAGCTGATGAGGAGACAGGTGGAGATGGGGTTAAGCTACCCGAGGTCCCACAGCGAAATGGAGAACAGAGGGAAGGGGTAAGAACCCCATGCCCAAGCATTGACAACAATCATCTCCTAAATGCAAGGGTGCTCGCTTTTCCTTAAAACTGTTGGCTTACTTGCAAGTCTTCCCAACCACACTGTGAGCACCTTTGGGGTCAGGGAAATAGTTTAATTTAATTTTGCCTTTTAGCCACTAGCGAAATGTGAGCCAAGAGTAGGTACGCACACTTGTGGAATGAATGAAAACATAGGCAAGACGGAAGGAGTAAAGAAAGGACGTGAAAGTAACCAAAGTCTCAACCACTGGACAAGCAGACTGGCCTTCTCTAAGAGTGATAGAGACTGGAGCCGCACACAATTAAGGAGGCCAGTTTGTCTCCAAGAAAATAAAAGCAAAACAATGACAACAACAAAAACACCGTGTCTCCAGAAGCTGTGTATTGTGTGTGTTCGCATTAAGAGGCGGCTCTGGAGCCAGGCAAAAGTCTGCAGGTTTGCCAAAATGAGGCTCCCACCCGGAACTAAAAATGTCTCTCTTTTTTCCCTTTTAGCTAATTTCTCTCCTTTCTGAGTCTACCAGGGGGGTCTGTCAGTCTAGCAGGGTGCTATTCAAACCAGCAGCTGCAAAGGGGGGGAAGACACAGAAGCGAACTTTTATGTCGCTTGTAATCAAGGGTAAAAATAAAAGAGGAACAATGAGAATTAAGGAAAATAAACAGTGATCAAGGCTTTTCTTCTCCATTTGCCTGTGGAGTCCTGCTGTGTGTCCAATAACAGGGGAAGAGCAGAACTGGGACGAGGGGCTCCACACCGGCTCCCGCACCACGCAGGGATGGAAAGATGGTCACGGTGAGCCCGAGAGTTACGGGACTGGGGAGATGCGACTCTCACGACCTGCTGTCCCATGCAGAAGTTGAGGCTGTGGCCATGTCAAGAGAGCTGCATGGGTGGGCAGAGGAGGAGGAGAACCAGGAATAAATGCTGCTAGGCCCTTGGCAGTGAGAGTGGGATCACTCCCCCATGTTTCCCTCAAGGTATCCATTCCTTCCCATCTGCTGGGGAGTGGGCTGGGGCTGGACTAGCTCCCTCCACTTAAATTGTGGATGACCTGATTTCTCCATGGATACCTCTTCTCAAGATTTCGTGTTACACTCAGGACTGGATTCCAGCACCTGTGGAATTCTAAGCTGTGGTATGGCCTGGACTGTCCTTGGCCAGGATGAGTTGACCACAGCTTTCAATACAAACAAGGCTGACAATCCCTAGCACTTGTCATGTACCGTGCTGTGAGCCTGTCATGCACTCACTACCTAGTCCTCCTCCGAGCTCGATGATGTAAGTGACTTATCCAAATTTTACAGGAGAGAAAGGCTCAAAATGAAAGTATAACACCCAACACGTGAATCCAGGTCGGTATCCCTGATGCTGACTCGCCCAGCTCCGTTCTAGAAAGTGATAGAACATGAGACCTCACTCTGGTCTGCCTGATCTGGAGCCCACACATTCCACATCCTACAACCAAGGTGGAAGGAGCTGGGCTTCCAGACTCACTGCTAAAAAGAAGACCGCCGAAAGGGAAGAACCATGGCATGGCTGGGAAGTGTGCAGAGACACTGCCTTGGGACGCAGCTGACCAGCCACAGGAAACAAAAGCAGAAAAGCAACGAGAGAGGAGCCCTGGAGGCCAGTGAAGCCATCAGACTCAGCAGGATGAAGACTGGAGGGGAAACTGGAGTCCAGGCAGTCACCTTCTCAATCTCACCAAGAGCAGGTGGAGGACAGAGTAAGGACAAGGCAGGGTGTGCGGTGCCTCCGAGTCCACATCTGAGGAAGATCGGAAATTCCCAGGGCACCATCGATGACCACCTCGGGCTGACCTTGCAGTGGGTACCACAGCGTGCTGCCGGCAAGGAAACACTGCAGCCCATCCCTAGCTGCTAAGGACATAAACTGCTGACTGCCCACAGCTTCCCCTGCCTGGGAACCGTCTCACCCAAGGTCATTTTTGCTTTGTGTGGGTGAGGGGACATGACCCATGGACTGGCTGATGTGAGAATGCAAAGCCCAGACCCTCTAACCTCAATGTGGAGCGATTCTGAAGGTGCATCTCAGCCTGCGGGTTCTCCCGGGATAGTGACTGAGCCCTCAGTTGTAACTGCCTGGTGAGCCGGCTCCTCCTGCTGCCTGGTCCTATCTGCTTCACCCCTTTCCACATGTGTCTTCATAGAACTGTCCCAAAGAAACCTTCTGCACCCAACTCTCTGTCTCAGATTTTGTTTCTAGGGAACCCAATCTAACATGACCTTTGCCTCCGTACCTTCTACTGCTTCCATCAAGGAAACTTCTGGAAAGAAGATACACAGAATTCATGGGAATAATGGCAGGGAATACAAGTGGAGCAAACACTTTCACCTAGCCCACCAGCACGGGCTCCCCCTGCCCAACAAGCTCCCTCCGTGGTCCCATGAACCCCTGCGGGATCTCTGCCCCAGTTCCGGCACCAGACGTTCGGCACAGTCTAATTGCACCAAATTTTATTTGTGTCTTCACTGGGGCTGTCACTTCATCCAATTAAGTGGAGGTTACAGAAGGATCCACTTGTCATTACAGCAATTCCGCCTTGTGCTAAATGCTTCCAGAATCTTAACTACCAAGCAGGCATGATCAGAAAAGATGACTCCACTGGAGACAGTAATATTTCTCTTTCACAGAGACAGACACGGGCGAGCCCCCAAGCCCGACACACACTACCCATGTACAGAAGCTACATAAATTAGACAGGCCTAAATAAGTCAGTCTGGAGACAAGGATGGAAGGAGAATGGAGATGAGGCTTACCACCAGGCCCAGTGTCGCAGGAAGTGGGCGCCCACGTCACTCAGGCAGCATGGCATGGCACAAGAGGTACACAGCTGATAGCTGGGGTGTGTGGCCCCAGTGCCCTGCTCTTCCTTTGGTGCCAGCTCTTCTAGCAAGCTCCCTTCTATCCCCTAAGGTCTTCAATGGTCTGACCCCTGACTGTCTCCCCAGCCTCCACTCCACTAGTGACCCATTCACTCTAGCAGCCCTGATCACTCTCTGTCCCTTCAACAGGCCACCTGCTCCTTCTGACCTCTGAGACTCCTCACTCACTGATCTCTTTCCCCAGAAAGGTCATCTTCTTGTTCTTTCATGGTCTTAGATCACATGTCCCTTCTGCCAAGAAGCCTCTCTTGTCCCCTCACCAAAATGGGCACCCCTACTTATCCTTGGCCATAACACTCTACTTGATTCCAACATGACCCTCATCACAATTTGTAATACTGTACTGGTCTGTTACTTCCTCAAAAGTCCACATCTCTCCTTGTAGAACGGTGCCGCCCTACAGGGTAGCCACTAGCCAAGTATAGCTATTTAAATTGAATTGAGATGAAATAAAATTTAAAATTCCTCACTCATGACAGCCATATTTCAAGGGCTTGATAGCCACACATGGCCACTAAGTCATATATACCAGATAGCACATTTCAATCATGGCAAAAACTTCTTTTGGACAGGGTTGGTTTACAATAAACATGTATGCTTTATCAGTTTTATGGTGCCCTTTATCCTTGGGTGCCTACAGTAGTGTCTGGGCATACAGTAACCATACAATAAATATTTGAGTAAAATAAATTAACAAACCGACAACAAATATTTTAAATAGAAGAATGTTTGGAAGACCTAAGAAGAAATGATGTTCATATCTGCTTGGGGAAACTGAAGACATCTTCACGGAAAGGGTGACATCTAAACTGAGCTCGGAAGGATGAGAGAAGGTGGAGGTACCCAGAGCAAGGGAAGGACACAGGTGAAGGTTTTGAAGGATGAAGATCATGCTGTTCAGTGTTGGGAGGTTTAGCAACTTTCCTGTTACAGACTTACTTGTGGCAAGTTTTCTTGTTGCAGAGTTGATTAGAACTCAGGTTTCCTGTCATTGAAAGTCTGATGCTTGGAGGCTGATGGCTGAAATATTTGCCTTCAGGGTCTAGAATGTAAATGTTCCCTGGAAAAGCTCATATCTTTGAAAAGTAAGAAAAACGTTCTGATCTTCAAAATTCAAGTTGGAAAATAGGAGTGCGGAAGTTCATAAATTAGGAAACAGTAAAGGCTCCCCACATCCTTCCACTGGTTTGCACCTTCCTTGCTATTGGGCTGCAAAGACGCACTTCAGCACACAACAGGTTGTGCACAAGACAAAGGATGGATGAGTTGAAAAGCTGACCTCTGAAGAAGGCGGCTCAGCATGGAATCACAATGAAGCAACCTCACGTGCAAGGAAAGGTGCCCATTCAATATGCCGGCACATGCCCGCCTTCACAGGACTCCCTCCCCGCAAGCAAGGTTTAGCCACCTGCCCTCCGGCTGACAGTGTGCATTCTGACATCTGCATGGAAACGGGGTGACTCAGCCTTGGCGAGCTGGGAGGGTGGCAAGGAGCATGGAGGAGGAACAGGCAAATCCTTGGGTTTATGTCCCTTGAGAGGAGGAGGGTTCACTCTCTTCTGAAACATGGGCTCATTTATACAAGCAAACAGATCAGAACAGGGTACCAGGAGGAATTCCCACTACGAAAGCCGCTGCTCTTTGCTTTGCCTTGTGAAGATAAAAGGGAAAAGAAACAAAAGACTTGGGGAGTGGAGCTGGTGGGAGCCACAGAGCTGCTCTGAGTTAATCACCTTCCTCGCCCCCACTCGCCAGTGCCCTGCCCAACACTGCCGCCGGCCCAGGGTCTTTTGCTAAGAAGATGCAGGTTGAGCTGGAGCTGGCTGGGGAGCTCATTAGCACCTCACCAGAGCTGAGGGCTACCTGCCTTCCAGGAGGCATTTTGAACTCTCACTTCTGTTACTTCCCTGCAATCAATATGATGCTTTTGCGATTGCTCCATCTGCTGCCCTTGCAGCTGTCAGGGGCTACAGATTTCTAAGGAGAACAATTTGGATTTATCAACACCCACATCTTTGCTTCACAGGAAATGGCATCCCATCCCTTGCACGTTGGCCCTCTGAGCTCCTAATACAGCAGGGTTCAGCTCTGGGAGGAAGTAGCCCCCAGGTATGTGTTGGGAGTGGGACCCAGGCCTCGGGCTGACGCTGGGGCAATGTGGGCAGAGAAAGGCCTCAGTGGCAACACGTGTTGCAAAAAGAGGTCCTCCAGGCAACTCAAGGGAGTATCAACTGGGAACCAGACACTGAAGTCACATCTCCCACTTAGACATGGGTCATGGAAACACTGCATCAGAGCTATTTCTCTCTTAATAATCCCTTTGCTGCCTAAGCCAGCACTTAGCTGCCCTGCTTGTAGCCACCAAAGTCCAGGGAGATTTTAGTTCTACGCAGGGTCTGGTTGGCTCCAAACTTCTGGGAGACCCTCTCTACAGCTGTGCCACCAGTCCTGTGGCTGGGATTCCTCCTGTAAGTCTGGAACAGTAAGTCCCGTGAAGTGCCGTTGCCTCCAATTCTGCAGGTGTTGCCTTCCAGAAGCCAGTTCCTATCTATAAAGTAAAGGAGTATAAAGGAGCACTCTCAGGCCATCCAAACACCAGCAGGAACCCTTCTTGCCTTCAGAATGTCTCTAACAGCATCAGTCCTAACACTCGAATGCAATAAAGTGATGCTGTTCTTCAGGGCCCATTGATCACAACTGAACAGAGAGCTAATGCTGCCAGATCCCAGGGTTTAGAATTATAAAAGATCAAGCTAGCACAACCCTTTATGAAATAGGGTAATGACACAGCAGCCTCACAGAATTTGCTGTGAGAGTTATTTAAGATCATTTTTTGTGAAATGCTGTATTAGTCAGCTTTTGCCGCAGTAACAAACAACCCCAAATCTTGATGATGTAGACAGACTTTTACTTCTTGTTCTCGGGTCTGTGGACTAGTTATGGCTTGGCCGATCCTGGCTCCAATCTGGGTTCGAACCTGTTTCTTTATGCCCTTCATTACAGGAACTAGGCTGAAGGGGCAGTTGCTGCCAAGGAAGAGGTTCTTTAATGATGGGCAGCAGCGGGCAGGGAGCAGAAATGCACAACGCCCCTTGAAAACTCTCCTTGGAACTGGCATCCACCCTATTCTTTCCGCCCACATTCTATTGGTGAAATCAAGTCACATGGCCCAAGGCCAAGCTCAGGATCAATGGGGTTTTTGGCAAAATCAATCAGGAAGTTCACTCTGCCATGGGGAGGGATCAGGAAAAGTAAATCTTTGCAGAACAATAAGACAACCTTCCAAAAGTCCTCAGAAAGGCCTTGGCATCTAGCAATGTCTCAGAAAACTTTAGGTATTACTATCAGTATCATCATTGCTGTCAGTCACAGCATTTGCTGATGTTTCACTGAAGCTTGGGTAAGAATGGGGTGGAAAGGCTATTTGGAGTCTGCCACCTGGGAGTGGCCCTGGGAATGCTTAACCTCTGTTGCCTGGTCAGGACTGACTCTAAAAACTGTGATAGGATCAGATGTGACCAGAGATTGGTGCAAGAATTAGAGGAGGTGACATCTCACCAAAAAAGTGAGCTTGTGACACAGCCTGGACTTGTATGCAGCTCACCTGACCTCCAATTCTGGATTAAATCCTTACTCTACCCTCAGTAGGAAGAAGAGCATTTTGGGGGTTGGAATTGATTTCTTTCTACATATTTTTCTTTTAAAAAAAGCCTCAATGTTTATTTTTCTGTCTTTTAGGCTGAATCTTAACTCCAAAAATAGACAGTCTTTTTCAGTAGCCCTGTCATTAGCAGTTGCTACAAACACTATGGCCCCCACACATTGAACTGCATGCACGACACTTAAAAAGAGCAATTAGAACAGAAGTCTCCTGAGAACCACAGTGAAGGCTGAGGCTGCCGCTCCTCCTGCCCACAGTTTCCCAAGGGCATGGCTGGGAGCCAGGCCTGCCCCAGAGCTTGCCACACTGCTCCGTGGGCTGCCCACACCTTCCCATTTGCTCTGCATTGTGCCTACTTGTGTGGCACCCCCAGGAGAACTCGGAGCCACTCACCCCACCAGCTCCACTCTCACTGTGTGTCTTAACCAGGTCACTTATTCTCTCTAAGTCTCTGACTCCTTATACTTAGAAAATGAAAATCAAAATAATTACAAGTTGGGGCATTCTCATCATTTTGTGTACATTAAAGAATGATTTGGCTACGTAAGAGCAGCCATCAACAGAGTTCCTCCCATACAGAGTGATGCTGGGAACACAGAGATGAATTGGATGCAGCCTTTGCCTTCAAAGAGATGGTAGTCTACCAAGAGTTCATTTTCCTACTTTGGGGGTGGGGAAGATTGCCAGGAAGGCTTTCTTGGATGGGAAATGCTTGGGTTGAGCTACAAAAGGGCTGACAAAGTAGGAAAGATATTCCAGAGAAAAAGAACAACATGAGCAAAGACAGAGGCTGACTAAATATTTGGGCTGGTTTCTGGCCCAGAGTATCATGCAAAGGTCTGAAAGAAGGGAGATTGTGAAGAGCTTTGCCCACCTCCCCATAGAGGCGGTAAGCAATAGAGAACTACTGCAGTCTTTCAATCTTGCATTTGTACAACCAGTGCCCGCTGAGTGGCTACCATGTGCTGAGCATTAGAGACACAGCATGGCCAAGTGCAGAGCCAGTGTCTGTCCTCATGGAGCCCGTCACCTAGTGAACCTGGTGTGCTCACTGCATGATGTGCGTTTGGAGAGGTCACCGTGGAAGGCAAAGTTGGGCAGATGGCACTGCTTAGCAGTGGGGAACTACAATCTCTCTGGCATGCTCCAGAATGGGGACTTGTGGAATGGGATTGTGAGAACTGTGGCTCAAGAGGGTCACAGCGTCTAATTTATGGAGAGGGCCTCCTCGTGTGGGCAGTGGGGCCCCGAGTGGAAGGACCAGGCTCTAACCTGACAGCAGGATATAGAAAAGAACTAAAATAGGAGCAGAAGTGAAAGGAGAGAGTAGAAGACCACCCTTTGGCCTCCACTCGTAACCCTCTCGTCTGTTTTCATCTCCCAGGTAACTCTTCAGCCACTGCTCACACTTGGGAAGATACGTGCTTCTATCATAACAGGAGAAGGCTGAATTCTTCAGAAGCAAAGACACATAAGAATAATTCAGAAGGACTTGGGAGGGAGACATCAAATCCATAAAATCTATACATGTGGGTGTTGTGGGATGAACTGTGTCAGCCAGAGAGACATGTTCAAATCCTTATCTCCGGTACCCACGAATGCAACCTTATTTGGAAGAAGGGTCTTTGCAGATGTAATCACACTAAGATGAGGTCATACTGGAAGATAGCGGCCCCTGAATCAATGACCAGCGTCCTTATAAGATGGAGGGAATTTGGACACAGAGAAGGTGGCCATGTGGTGACAGAGGCAGAGATTAGTGTAATGTGTCTACACGCCAAGTAACACCAAGGCTCACTGGTGACCAGCAGAGGCTGGAACAGAGGTGAGGGACAGATTCTCCCTCTGTGTCCCCAGAAGGAAGCAACCTGCAGACACTTTGATTTGGGACTTCTGGCCTCCAAAACTCTGAGAGAATAAATCCTGTTGTTTTAAGACACCTACACCTTGGCAGTTTATTACAGCAGTACTAGGAAACTAAGATTAGGTTGATTTTGTACAGGTTAGAAGCCTTAAGGATGGCAAGTTGAAATAACCTAATTATTGCATTCAGATGTCCTTATCCCACTGGGGGAAAGGGCCTGGGAGGGGCTGGTGTCACTCCTGAGGGTAGGGAGCTGCCAGCCACTGTCTGGGCCACATTGTCTAACTCATACCTCACAGGTATGAGTTGATCTAACCAACCTGACAGGTAACCTTTGGGCTCACTTTGTAGATGGGACAACAAGCTTACAGAGGCCTTGTACATGGCATGCCCTGGTCCCATGTCATGAGTGGCAGAGCTGGGATCTGAATACAAGTCATCCTACAGCTTGTTTAGGGCCATGGGATTATATTCAAGCATCCCTGGTCCACAAAGCATTCACTCTTTTCAGATGAAGAACATTCTTTTCACTCTCTAAAACCATCTCCCTTACTGACCCACCCCTCTGTGCTCTCCTCCATTAGAAGGCATGCTTCAGGGACTTAAATGTAGACCTGCCGTTTGATCCTGCCATTCCTCTACTAGGTGTATATACAAAAGACCAAAAATCACTTGGCAACAAAGATACTTGCACCAGATTGTTCACTGCAGCTCAATTCGTAATTGCTAAGTCAAGGAAGAAGCCCCAGTACCCAGCAACCCATGAATGGATTAATAAATTACGGTATATGTATACCATGGAATACTATGCAGCATTAAAAAAAAGATGGAGACTTTGCCTCTTTTATGTTTACATGGATGGAGCTGGAAAATATTCTTCTTAGTAAAGTATCTCAGGAATGGGAAAAAAATATCCAATGTACTCAGTACTACTATGAAACCAATTTATAATCACTCACACTTTCATATGAGTGATGAATCACAACTAAAGCCTAGGATGAAGGAGGGTAGGGGAGGAGGAAGGAAAGGGAGGGGGTGGTTAGATAGAGGGAGGGTTAATGGTGGGACTGCACCTATGGAGCATATTGCAAGTGTATAAGTCAAATCTATCAAGTATAGAACACAAATGTCTCAACACTGTGATTAAGTAAATGAGATGAAAGCTATGTTAATTAGTAGGAAGTAAGCACTCCAATTTGTACAAATAATCAACACATTGAATCCCACAAAGGCATAAATGTATTCATGATCTATGTATATATGACTTAATAAAAAAAAAAAAGAAAGAATGCATGCTT
>CAUYQV010051322.1:0-49598 GCA_963574575.1 Galagoides demidoff | reverse complement strand
TGCCTGTGGTCCCAGCTACTTGGGAGGCAGAGGCAGGAGACTTGCTTGAGCCCAGGAGTTGGAGGTTGCTGTGAGCTGTGATGCCATGGCACTCTACCCAGGGGGATAGCTTGAGGCTCTGTCTCAAAAAAAAAAAAAATACATTCAAAAGCAAATTATTTATTTGGGTGAGAACAAAACCAGATTTTCAGTCAAAATGTTCATTTGGCCAGTAAGTACTGAGCTTTCCACTTTTGAAATGTATATTTCTATTGTTTTTCTAGAAATAGATTTATAAATCTATTTAGTAAACTTAGTAAAACTTTGTTTAAATTTCACATATTTCAACCCAAAGTCCCTTAAGGTAACAAGCATAGAAAAGTAGTAGAAAACCGTAGTGAATAATCTATTATACAATATCAGTTTAAACTGCTGGTGGCAGTAATAAAAAATGGATGGGTAATTTCCTCATCTTCCCAAATGGAACAAACAGTTTACGTGTGAATGGGGTGGATTAGCTGTCCCCCAGTCTGACCTCCCTTCCAGGGATGGTGAGCGGCAGCTTTATGTGCCTGACACTGTGCTCACTGATTCAGCCGTATTCCACAGGAAAGTGTGATCTTCCCAGTCTCATTCGGCAGATAAGGAATTTAAAGCTACTGGTGTTTAAGTAATTTATCTGTGGTCACCGGCAGAAATGAACTAAGTCCGTTTGTAGACACATGAATACTGTGTTCAAGATAAATGATTGGGTTAGAATATTTTTATATGTTTGATAGGGCAAATGTGGTCATGATGTTCTTTTGGCTAATGGTAACTTTGAATATTGCTTTTTAGAGCATAATAATACTGTAATTAGTTTTGAAGTAGAAAAAGAAAAACAGAGACATCTTTTCTTACTATAATCTGGACTGTATGAGAAGATTGAAAGTTTTCTTATCAAAATTTGAATGATATGGATATGGTTACCTCCCTGTGGGCAAAGGAAACTTCTTAACTATTATCTTCTTCCTCTGATTGTACTTTAGAGACCTCAGATCTTCCACATCTGGCAGCAGGGAGGGGAAGAGAAAGTGTGTGATGATTAGCTTTTATATGAAGGGTGTTGGCTGGCTCGGCGCCTGTGCCTCAATCGGCTAAGGCGCCAGCCATGTACACCTAAGGTGGCGGGTTCGACCCCAGCCCGGGCCCACCAAACAACAATGACGGCTGCAACCAAAAAATGGCTGGGCGTTGTGGCGGGCACCTGTGGTCCCAGCTACTTGGGAGGCGGAGGCAGGAGACTCGCTTGAGCCCAGGAGTTGGAGGTTGCTATGAGCTGGGATGCCATGGCACTCTACCCAGGGGGATAGCTTGAGGCTCCGTCTCAAAAAAAAAAAGAAAAATGGATTACTCTGGGGACCAGTTGCTATGGGGTGAAGTTTTACAGATGAGTAACAAATAGGTAAAAGCATGACCCTACAAATGGAAGTTTTCTTTTGATTCAATTTCCTGGAAGTTCATTTGGTCAGTCCCTTTGGATTCCTCCCTTTCGTATTTACCTTACTTTAGGGTCTTCTCCTATAGGGGTTGTGCCACACAAAGGGCATTCTTGCTTCTATGGAAAAAGTCAGACAGAAACCAAGGGGGATGAAGGGGATGGATAGACGCACAGGTGGGTGGATGGATGGGTGGATGGATGGACTGATGAATAGATAGATGGAAGGTGGGTAGATGAATGGATAGATGGATGGACAAACTGTAAATGGACAGATGGATGGATGATAGAAACATCTTTTTTTTTTTTCTTGACATCTTCCAGGAGAGATTATTTCTTCCACAGGGGCTTGAGATAGGCTGTGAGACCTAGGAAAGAGCCTAAGGAGGAAGTCCCTCTTGCTCCCAAAGTACCAAAAGCCAGAGACACACAGTGAGTTCTCCTGCCTCTTAGAGGATGAGCTCAGCAGTGCTCCTGCTTCCTCAGGGCACTTGGGTGAAGCCCCAGTCCAACCACACAGCTTGCATCTGCCTGAGTGTCCTCCACACGGACATCTCCCTGAGATGCCCAGGGGGTCTAGGGCAGAATTTAAACTCAAGTTTTACCATCATACTGCCAGTCCCTCAGGATCTCACAGATAAGAGTACTTTGCACTTGAAACTCATCAGGCACCTTAAAAGTGTTTATTTCTGGTTTTCTGCCATGTCAAAGTTGCTAACTGTTTTGGATAAAAATAGTAAATGCAAAACAGAAATCACTAGGTAATAGCATTTTGTACCAGTTGGTTTACTGTACTTATTACTTTTGTCTTTTGATACGATGTGCAATATATCATTAGTGTCTATTAGAACAGAATTTGGGCCAGGCACAGTGGCTCACACCTGTAATCCCAGCAGTCTGGGAGGCCAAGGCAGGTAGATCACTTGAGCTGAGGAGTTTGAGACCAGCCGGAGCAAAAGCGGAACCCCATGTCTACTAAGAAAAAAAAAAGAAAGAAAGAAAGAAAAACTAGCCAGGCATAATGGCACACACCTGTGGTCCCAGCTACTTGGGAGGCTGAGACAAAAGGATTGCTCAAGCCCCAGAGCTTGAGGTTGCTGTGCACTATGATGTTATCACAGCACTCTACCCAGAGCAATACAGTGAGACTGCCTAAAAAAATAAAAGACAGAGTTTGAACATTTTCTTTTTTCACAGCCCTTTTGCTCCCCTTGAGGTATAACTCAAAAGCAGACAGAGCCATATCCTCTACTATGTCCCAAGTAATTCCTCAGTTCCAGGACAGAAGGCAGCAAGTGAAAGCCCCGTCTTACCGGCTGTTTCCACACTATCTGCCTTCAGGGATGCCTCCCAGGCCTCTGGCACTGGGCAGTCTGAAGGGTCCTCAGATGGGGCAGCAGGGACATGAAGCAGTGGTAGTCAGTGCCACTGACAGGCCCTGGACCAGGCTCTGGGCCCTGTTGTCCCATTTACCTCCCATCCGACACTGCATTAGTGTCAGCATCGGAGGGGACATCAGTGTCTATGGTTGAAGGAGAGAAACACCAAAAGCTGAAGCCGCCCACCCACAGCCACATTCTGGTGCATCTCGGGATCTCACCCTCCTGAGTGCAAACCATTTGATAATCTGGAAGCCACCCCCTTGAGCTCTCTCTGTAGGTCTCTGTGCGTCTAAGAACCAAGGCCTTAGTGACATCGATACTGTTCCCAGTGCTGTCATGATGAGGAAGGAAAAGAACTAGAAAGAAATCAAAAGCAGGAAAAGAACAGACCCGGCTAGGGAGAAAGATGCCGCGTGGGCATCAACCACACGGAAAGGGGGCCTCCTGCCACTAGCCACTCACGTGATCCTCCCCTGAGGGGGGCAGACCAAGAGAAGGTGGCAAATCCAATGTGTCGATGGATTTAGGACCTGCCCACACGATCCAGGATGATAGTCACCCAATGAGTCACCACAGGGGTCCTCCAACTACGGCCCATGGGCCGCGGCCCGCCAAGGACATTTATCCGTCCTGGCCGGTGTTTTTGCCGCTGCTGCCTGTCCTGCTTAGCAGCTGACTGATCCCGGGACCTACAGTCCAGCCCTCCAACGGACCTAACACTGAGAGACAGTGAACTGGCCCCCTGTTTAAAAAGTTTGAGACTCTGTGTTAGATGGTAAAGAAGAGATTTTTAAGGTGTAATTAAGTACCCTAATCAGCTGGGTAACCTGGACTAACATCCAGTTAGTCCAAAGGGAGATTATTTGGGGTAGGTCTGACCTAACCAGGGGATCCCTTGAAAGAGAGATTTGCCTGCTAACCTAGAAGTAGGCACAGGCCACACTGTGAGGGGCCTTGTGGCAGGACACTGTTGGGTCTCTTGGAGCTGAGGGCAGCCCCTGTAACAGCCTCGATAAACAGGGACGTTAGTCCTGTAGCTGCAGGGGTCTAAATTCTGCCAATGTCCTCCAGGGCTTAGAAGAAGGTCCCAGTCCCCAGAAAGGAAGGCAGCCCAGCCAATACCTTGACTGAAAACTTGGGAGACCCTGAGCAAAGGGCCTGGCTAAGCCATGTGCCCATCCTCCCAGACACATGGGATAATTAACATATGTAATTTCCAATTGCCAAATTTCTCGTAATGTGTTTACACAACTAATGTACCTGGCAAATGTCATGTTTTTGCCTGGTCTGCCCCACAGCACCTGAGATGGTGAACTCTGCGATGAAGAGATTCCAATAGAATTGTGGGCTGCCCTTGCCAGCTGTTTAGACGTGGTCACTACTGTGCCAGTGGCTATTGCATTAGTTTCCAAGGGCTGCCACAACAGATGGCCACAACTGGGTGAATTAAACAACATAAATTTATTCTGTCATGGTTTTGGAGGCTAGAAGTCCAAGGTCACAGGGTTGGCTGAGCCGTAGCCCTCCTAGGGCTTTGGGGAGGACCACCACCTTCCCTCTTCTAGCTGTTGGTGGCTGCAGGTGTCTGTGGCCCCGGCTGCATTGCTCCAGGCCCTGCTTGCCTTTCTGTGGCCTCCCCACAACCCCGTGTCCTCTTCTGCATGTGTCCAAGCCCCTCTGTCTTCATTGTCACTGGATTTAGGACCTGCCCACACAATCCAGGACAATCTCCTCCTCTCAAAATCCTTAATTTAGCTATACCTGCAAAGACCTTTTTCCCAAATAAGAGAAAATGTTCCAGGTTTTAGGATGTGGACACATCTTTGAGGGGGTGCCACCATTCAACCCACATGAAGCATCATAGTCAACATGGACATGAGCGCAAACACCAACATCCCCCATCCACCTGCCATTCGCTGAGGGCAGAGCCCCTCCTCCCCTGTGAGCTGCAGATGCCACCCCACACTCCAGAAGCATCCCCCACAGCAGGGACTCTGTTCTTGTGTGGCACAGAGAATGGGTACAGGGACAAGCCCCAAGCCAGCACTTGTGCCTGACCCCAGACCTGGTGGCGCCTGGCCCTACTCAGCAGGCCAGCTCACCAGCAGCAGGAGTGCGGATGTTGTTGTCATCACCACTGAGTGAGATGATGGGGACAGTAGGAGGTGGGGGAGAGGGGCAAGGCCAACGTGGTTCCCTCAGGTCTCAAGGTCTATAGAGGGTCTTCCCAGAACAGCACATTTCTTCAGGAAACCCCACATCGACTCCTCCAGGGAATAAGTCCCAGCTGCGCCTAGCCCCTTTAATTGGACTCTCCTGGGCGTTTTCTCTGAATGCCGAGTACCTGCAGTGAAATGTTTGCTGAGTCATCAGTCCTGCCAGCTGCTCCTGGGATGCTCCCGCAGTCCTAACTCACGTCCCTCCATCTCCGGCTCCCCCTCCTGGCCAGGAACAGGTGTTTTAGGGGGTTATTGTGCATCAGGAGAAAGAGAACAGAAAAAGCAATTTGACTATAAAAAGATCAATTTTTACAGGAAGGGAAACAGCCATGTAAATTCATCACCCCAAGCCACAAGGAGACCATTTGTGCCCTCTGAGAAACACATTTCCCTAATTTCCCCTCTCAATCCATATATAGGATTTGCCCTGACTCTAAATTGCCCCATGTTCATTATTGGCTTTGCCCCTGTCTGTTCCCACCTGCCTGCCTGAGCCAGGCCACGTGCATGGCCCCCTGAGGCAGTCTTGGGCACAGCAGATTCGATGGGACCTGGTCAGGGGACAAACAGAAATAGGGGAAATTTTAATTAGAGGGAGAGCAGTGCTTCTCCATAGCCGGCAGCCGCTGGACAGCAGGTGCCAGCGTGGGGTGGTTCTGGGTGACGTCAGCTACGCTTCTTCCAGCGCTTATCCAGGCCAGGACCAGAAGGGACGCCAAGTGACATATGAAATAATCACGCTTCATGGGACGGGATTCTCCCCCCAGGTTAACCTGAATCCAACAATTTCTACTGGAATCCTGGAGATGCCCCTGCTGGGGAATCCAGGTGGGGGTGGATGTTTTGGTGCTGCCACTGGGTGTGGTGGGTCTGTGGCCGGGCAGGTCTTCTGGCAAGAGCCATGGAAAAGAGGACACGTGGCTTGGATCCCAAGCCAAAGACCAGCATTCCCTGCCACAAATAGAACTCCAGAGGGCTGCGTGAGCAGGGCCCTGCAGAAATCCTGGCCCACAGCACCCTGTAATCAGCCTCCTCTCTCATTTTTCTTTCTAAGGCTCCCCTTCCTCCTGTGTCGTTCTGAACATCAGGAAGTGAGGGATGCCTCAGAGAAGGATCCCAGTACTGCCTGGTCTAAATCTACCCCTTCATCATGGCCCAGCAGGGAGTGCAGGGTCCTCAGGACAAAGAGACCTCGACAGAGCAGACTGAGTACATGTGGATGGGACAGAAATTGCTCAAAATGGCTCAAATTGCCCACTTGAGCTTCCTAACCTCCTATTTCTGTGGATTCTCCTTTTTTCCATTTGATTAATGATAGGGGAAGGAGCCATGTGTTTCCTGTATATTTTTACTTAAAAGGAAATAAAAGGTGAAGGAAACAATGAGGAAGCAGAAATGAAAATGGTCGGGAGGCTCCGAGGAAGAGCATGGGGGGTGGGTAGGCTGGGATTTAAAATATCCAAGGAGCTAGAGCAAGTTCTGGCAGAATGTGGGTAGGGCACAAAGGGAGAGCCCAAGCTCGCTGCAGGCTGGCATGTGGAGGGGGTAGCAGGATAGGGCAGAAAGGAGGGGCTGGTTCTTCCAGCCCTGTCAGCTGCGCCACCAGTGTGCTGTGCAGTGTATGTGTGTTAACCTGGTTAGGTCCCAAACAGTGACCAGTGCCAGGCTGGGGACCTCAGGTCACACACTCTGTTTACCAATGAGGAGCTTTTACACAAGGTGCCCTTCTTCAGGGGACCAAAGAGACCCATCAGTGGTCAGGATAAATCTGAAAAGACAACCTACGCGGTGCATGGCCAACGGGACATACAGGGACCACAACTCACCCTGGGGTGGAGACGGCCTCGAGTGACAGACACACAGGACTAGCCAGGTGTGACCAGCAGAGTGATGCCTCCAAAGACACTAACCCACACCCTAATGCGGAGATGTGATTAAGGGAAAGACTTTGAGATGAGGAGCCACCCTGGATGATCTGGGTGAACCCAATATCATCACGGGGTCCTTATCAGAGGGAGTCAGGAGGGTTAGAATCAGGGAAGAGGTGACAGAGGACAGAGGTCGGAGTGAGTAATTTAAGGAGGCCCAGGAACAAGGCATGCAGCACCCTCCAGAAGCCGGAGAAGGCCAGAGAGCCACCCTCCCCTGGAGGCCCCCTACTGGGGGACACCATGGCCTCAACACTGCAAGGTGACAAGCGTGAGTTGCTGTAAGCCACTAGTGGGAGGCGTTTTGTTATGACAACACAGGAAACCAGCACACCAGGGCCATCTGAGCTGCAGGTCCCTGCAGGTGACCTGAGAAGGGGCCTTAGCAGTGCCCAGCTGTTTCTTGCCAGTCAGATAACAGGGGACCCTGAAAGTGGGGATGATTCGAGGAGAGTTTACAAAGATCCTTCCATACAAGCAGGGCAGGGTGCAGGGTCCCCAAGGAGTGGGATAGTCTGCTGAGTCCAGGAACCCCTGACCTGTAAGTGCCCTGGGCATTGGCTTGGGAGGGAAAAGGCAGCTTGCGGGCACCAGCCCAAGCACCTTTTGTCTTTCTGCAATTTGAGGAACCAAAAGGAAACAAATGTGAATTTATTTTAGCAATTAATGTTTCAGTATTTGATTTATTTATAATCGATAGCTATTTTGTGAATATTATTCAACATAACTTTACACTTTCAAATTACGTGAAAACTTTTTTGTAAATGTCTATCCCATTTATATGCACCTAAGTTATTATTTTTAACAGTTGTACCTAGACAGCTTATGAAAACTGACATATCAGACTTAGTCATTATTTTAAGTTGTTTTCTGTCAAAAAAAAATCCTAAAATCAAATTGTCGTGCCGATACAGGGAAAATGGGCATCACATCGCACACGTATCCGCAAGTTTGTTTTAGGTCAAATCCACATTTTTACGATTTTAAAACATTTACCTGAGACAGAAGAGGAAGCTATGCTAACAACTCTGAAGACATTTGCATTCCTGTTTTATCAATGAATTTAAAATCAACTTATTTATCAAATGCTTAAGTCAGGTGAACTTGAACTAAAAGGCATTTAGGTTGTTACTGTATCTGTGATAAGTTATTCCACTTAAACGCTTATTTCTCCCTTTCAGTCAACAAGCGTTCTTTAATGTTTTTTTGGTAGAAAGATATTATCTATATAAAACATATAAACATAAAAATATAAGCATAGAAATGAATAAAAACAAAGACCTTAACAGTTTATGTTAGAACTTAGTCATGAGTAAAACATAATAATATAAATTTATGTGAAGACAGTTGAATTCAAATTACATTTCTGAAAAAATGGAGCCAGGTTAAACTCTAAGGTTTCTCGTTTGCTCTGATATGTAATCTCATGAAGGCTGTGAACCAAATTATGTGAGGAGGCTTAAAAGATAAGAGTTATTCCAACAGGAGCATTTTTGCGGTTTTAATTCCTTGTCCTTGAAAGTAAGAGTGTTGCCTCTCCTTCTAAAGCAGGGAAAATGTCTTTTACATGGGAATTCCATTTTTTGTCTTTTAAGAAGCAGCATCAAGGTCAAAATAATTTTTTGTGTACCTGCTGTTTCCAAGTGTCTTTACTTAGGTAGTCAATATACCAGAACGCCAAGGAGTGATGGAAAAAAGAGATTTTAGCTTCAGGAAGGATAAAGAGGAGGAGGCGTAGGAAGGAGGCTTCTGGAGATGAAAGCGTCTCTGCTGGCTCTGAGGTCAGTGTTTGCAGCAAGGCAACCTTTGAGTCCTGAATGCATCAGGGAGGCTTGAGCTATAAATTGAGATACATGTGCATTCTAAATGGACTGTGCAATTTTATAGCTGCGGTCTTTTAGTTTAGTTCTAAGAAAAACAAACTATCTGAATGATCCCCATAATGTTTGGATATGTCACCAGCCAGAGTACCAGAAAAGGGACTCGCTCACTCACCTTTAAACTTTGTTGCCTGGATTGTAAATACATCTATCTAGGTAATTTGTTGACAAGGTCTAACATGCAAAAGCCAAAAGATCAGGTGCGTGTGCGCACACACACACACACACACACACACACACACACACAAAGAAAAAAACTAAAGAGTAATGTATGCACTCATCAGGAAGGGCCACAAAGCCTTCCCTCCTTCAGGAGGGAAATCCCTTCAGAAGCCAGGAGGGGGAGAGACCTCTCCAAACAGGAGACCTCCTTCCAGGAGGGGGGAGCTCCTCCTAAACGGACAGCCTCACACACAGGATCTGGAAAAACCCTCAAAACAAATCCCAAATAAAACCAGGGAACTCAACCAGAAGAAAAATGAGAGTTCTCATGAGGCAGAAAAGCCTATGAGGGGGAAGGAGGTGACCCCTGGAAGCACGGGCTCCAGCAGCCCAAGTGTGGGGCCCACAGGAATCGTTCTAGGTGAATCTGCCATAAACCCCACTTCTGACACCAGATTCTATCAACATGAAAAATGTAGGTGACGAATCTCTAAACAAAGAGATCTGGAGTGACACACAGCAGGAGCGCCGTCCAGAGCACACAGCAGACCAGGTGGTCTCCAGCATGCACAGAGAACTGATGAGAAGGTCGGGGAGTACGGGGAAAGGGGAGGCTATGCAAGCTGTTTGGAAAGGAAGGTCCCTGGCACTGGCGGCTCCTCACGAGAGGGGGTGAGTCAGTCGGTGGTGGAGTCAGGGTCAGGCCCCTGCAGGTTTGCCCTGGGCCAGCGAGTACCTTAGACAGCTTTTCCTGTGAGAGTGACTGGCTCCCCTCCTGTGGCTAGCTGTCCTTGGTCCACTCACTCAGCAAGCTGTGGTATGGGAAAATGGCTCGTAATAGTTCCTGTTATCAGGCAAATGGTACGTGAGAGGCCCTGTCTGTCAGGGTTTTACATGAGCAACTCGATTTTGAATCTGATAACTTCACAACTTGCCGTGTATCCTCCCTGTTCGTTACACTGGAGTTTATGATTCTAAGCGTTAGGGAGGCAGGTTCTGTCTGTGTCCCTGACATGGAGAAATGACCATCACCCTTCCCCCACTCCCCATCCCCAGCTTCACTCTGCTCTGCCCTCTAGGACTTTGCTCTGCTCGTCACATGAGCCAGGGCTAGATGGGCCCTTCCAGATTCGGCTATCTGGTCCTCCCACTCTCCTAGGCCTCCCTGTCCCTGACTCTGTCATAAAGTCCTGTTTCCTGGTCTGCAGCCTCCACCTGGCAGTGGCATCCTGTCCTCCCCCAGGGCAGGACCCCGTGCCTAATAAACATCAATTGCAAGAAGGGATGGGAAGTGAAGGGACAAATGTCCAGGGATTCTGAGGGGCTTGGGAAAGGGCTGGTCCCCTGGGAGCCTGGAAAAGAAAAGGAATTCTGAGTTATCAAGTAGTGTCCCTGGGGGACGCATCTCTCACCCCAGGAGGGTCACCAGATTCTATAATTAAAAATACAGAATGACCAGCTAAGGTTGAATTTCAGTTAAATGGCAGATAATTTTTTAGTGTAATTATGTCTCAAATATGGTATGGGACGCACTTAGTCTAAAATACTGGTTTTTATCTGAACTTCTATTTAGTGCACATTCTGTGTATTATCAGGCATCCATTTCACCTGTGCCGCAGGGGGCCCTGGACGGCCTGCAGGGGCAAGACTGGGAAGTGTGATGCACTGGAGTGTCCTGGCTCAGCAGCTGAGCACAACCCCCACTGTGATGAGGAGACCTGGCCCCCAGAGGCAATGTCCCCCCCATCTCCGGCTCAGTGCTGGCTGTTGGCTGACAGCAGAGGCCTCAGCCTTCCAGCCTGAAGGCACAGCCCAGGAAGGAGAGAGGTGCTGCCCACTTGCCCACCCCAGGGCCCACAGCAAGTCAACAGGGAAGGGAAGAAGAAAGAAATCCCATCCAAAGAGCAGAGGTGCAGAGATGTAGACTGTCCCGTTGTCTACGCAGGCTTGCTCTGCGTGTCAGCAGGTCTAGGCTGTGGTGTCAGTCAGTTGGTCAAACACTTGTCTGGGTCTTGCCATGAAGGTATTTTTGGGGTGTGATTAAAGACAATGACCACCCCCCCCTAATGTGGTGAACATCATCTGATCAGTCAAAAGCCTTAGGCAAAAAGACTGAAGTTTCCCAAAGAGGAAGAAATTGTCTTCAAGACTCTCCAGCCTACGTGAGAACATCCCCTCTTCTCCAAGTCTCCAGCCTACTAATTCTGTTTCTCTGGAGAACCCTGACTCCACACCTATGTGTGGATGTTGAGGGGAGGCTTCCCTTAGTACCCCCACCCTGACCAGAGAATGCAGGGGCCACAGAGGCTGCAGTCAGGCCCTGGTCAGCACCTGCGCCCCCACCCCACCACCAGCAGCATCACCTGCTTTTGCTCGCATCATTATTAACCCAGATCCGTCTGTCTAGCGGATGGCACATTCAGTGTCTATACTGTGGGTTTGCGTGCTATTTACTTTCCTCTCAGAGTGTCGAAAGGGTTTCCTTATCTCTAGAATGTACATCTACTGACAAGTTTTGATCTGCCTTCATTGTTCTTAATTGTTACTGAGACATGGTATTAAAAGATGATGAAAATCCCAATTGCATCCCTTTAACTGAAGGTTTTAGGAAGAGAAACGTGTTTGAGCCTGTGGGCATCTGTCCACAGGCCCAGACGTCACCACCCCAGGTAGCGAGCAGAGAGCTAGGTAGGGACAGCGTGGGGACTTGGGCGTGTGAGCTACAAACAGCTCCTGTCAGCTGGACGCCCCACCAGGGAATCCAGCTGAACCCCTTTCTTTGATTCAGTCAAAGAGAGAAGTGGTTACATTTTTTAAATATTACAAGCCACTGATTTAGCAGCATATAGTCGCATTCGTACAAAACTGGAAAACTCCTACAAGATTATTTTACATTACTAAAAAAGGAACACTGGTGGGCTCTTACCCAGGGGCCCTTTCTCCCAAAGTGCCATCTCAATGAGAGTTCATGAGACGTCTGAGTGCTCCAGGACCTGGTCCAGGATCAGGATGGTGGATTTGCTTTTCTAGTCCTAAAAATATTTGCTAAAATTATTTGCTTTCCTGGAGCCTTTGCTTGAATTCCATATTTTCTCTCTTGCAGCAAGAAGGGTGTTAAGAAAGAATTTTGAGTGGATTCATAGTTGGTCAGCCTGCCAGGGGCGAAAAGAGACAGTCAGAGCCAGACGGCCCATCTCAACAGGATCAGGGTTCCCCAGATCCTTCAAGAAAGGACTCCTGGGGTGGCGCCCATAGCTCAGTGGGTAGGGCTAGCCACATACACCGAGGCTGGTGGGTTCAAACCCTGACTGCATCAGCTAAACAACAATGACAACTGCAACCAAAAAATAGCCGGGTGTTGTGGCAGGTGCCTGTAGTCCCAGCTACTTGGGAGGCTGAGGCAAAAGAATCATTTAAGTCCAAGAGGTTGAGGTTGCTGTGAGTTGGGATGTCGTAGGACTCTACCCAGGGTGATAGCTTGAGACTCTGGGAAAGAAGGAAAGAAGAAGGAAGGAAGGAAGGGAGGAAGGGAGGGAAAGAAAGAAAGAAAGAGAGAGAGAGAGAGAGGGAGAAAGAGAGAGAGAGGAGAGAGGGAGAGAGAGAGAGAAAGAAAAAAGAAAGAAAAAAGAAAGGAAGGAAGGAAGGAAGGAAGGAAGGAAGGAAGGAAGGAAGGAAGGAAGGGGACTCCTAATCGAGTCACCTGGGGATGTGCTGGTTAAACCATGGAAGGCAGGCTTGTTTATTACAGGAGCTCTGGATTCTGCCTTGAGGACTATGTACTAAGACTCCCAGTAAGGAGGACTGGATGGATGGGGGAAATGTTGTGGGAAGCATTTACCAAACTCAAGCAACAACAGTGAGCATCAGTGCAGGAGCCAGTGTTTACATGGGGAACAGGTGCCAGCCAGCAGCTGCAGGGCCTCCGGCAGGTGGGACAGCCCAGCCAGGTGTGACCTGATCCTGCCAGGAGGCTGGCTCCCCGAGTGAGGAGAGTGAGGAAGGAAGATTCCCTGGGTCTCCATCAAAACTGCCTAAATGTTTTGGTAGGAACTTATCCTTTCTTGAAAAGTTGGGTCAGGCCATCCAAACAACTTTGCCAGCAAAAGTCAGGCCTTCTTCTGGGTGTCAGAGTCAAGACCTTTTGCTCTGGATACCCAAGGGGCTCACCTTCCAAGTTGGCAGCACAAACCACACAGAGAAACCAGCAAGAAAATGCAAACATTAGACACCACCCAGCGCCAAGGAAACAATGAACGTTACTTGTGTATTTATCCTCCAGTAAGAAAGACAGCTCTGGTATGAGGACGTTTTCTCCCAACTCGTAAATTTTCCCTTAAAAGCTGTCCAACTTGTAGCAGAGACTGGAACACACCCAACTGTATCAGTGAGCCTTCCCAGGTTGATCCTCACATTTGGGTTCCAATAAACACTTATTAAATTATTTCTCCTTCAACAGCCCATTTTAGTTGCTAAATAATTTAAAGAAATTTATTCTGAGCCCAGTGTGACCACAGCCTGGCCTGGAGAAACCTACCCTCAAGAGGTCGTGAGAAAAATGCACCCAAGGTCGCCAACGGGAATTACACGCAGAATCATAAATCAGTGTTTGGAAGGCATGTGTTAGTTTGACCCCAAAACATGTTACATCTTGAAGGTGGGGGACTTACAGGTTGTAGATGGGTTCAAAGATTCTTTTGCTTTGTAATTGGTTAAAGAAATAAAGCTTTGCCTAAAGGCTTGGAATATTTAAGTTAAGGAAGTTTGTTAATCAGAGACAAGGCTAGGGAAGTATACTGAGACTCAAGTGACCTGCTATGTAAACTGATGACCTGCAGGTGTGGTTTAACCTTTGCCCTGCCTGGCCTTGGGCCTGTTCAAGACTTAATATCTCACTGTTAAAAAGAGTAACTCCAGAAGGAAGAGGAGCACAATGAGGTGTGTCTGACCTCCCTCCTCAAGCTGGCAACTCAGTTTTAAGGATTCTCTGGGGGTCCTTCTGGCCAAGAGGGGGTCTATTCAGTCAGCTGGGGGGCTTAAGATTTCATTTTAGTTAATACCATTTAGGGATTTTTTGGAAGATGGTGATATGATTTTTAAATACTGATCTTGTATCAAAGTTATTTATGTATCTGACTCCTGAGGGAGACAGAATTTATGCCTTATCCATCTTTTAACATTGTGGTACCAAGAACAGTGCAGAGACTCAATTAATATTTATTGAATGCATAAATTAATGAGTCATCAAAAGAATGTACCGAACCTATCTGAGGTCATTCAGAAGTGGAAAATTCTATGAAATTAGTTTTTGAAATTGGCTTGAGCTAAAGCATACGTGTCTATTGATTCCCTCACGGGTGTTCCTCTGAACCTGACACGGGGCCCCTCCCCTAGGGCACTTATCAAAGAGAAACCGCAGTTGCATCAACTAACATAAAAATAATCTGGGCAAGGAACAAAGGACAAATGACAATAATAAAAAATAAACAAGTAATTCAACAGAGCAGGTCAGCTCCACACCAAGCTGCTCGCTCCTCACCAGCTGGGGCCAGCAGGTCCTGTAAGTGGGGCCTGGTCCTCTCAGGGCCACCCCCCGCCTTTGGGGACCTGCCCTGGCTGCTGCTTGGTTTTCTGTACCATTGATCCTCCTTCCACGGCTCTTGCCAGGTTCTTCCAATCAGACATGCCTCTACTCAGAGACCTGCTTGGCTTCCCCATTTGTCCCTTTTGCTCCCAAACACCACCTTGCTAAACACCAATAGATCTCGCCAGGTCTAGCTCTGCCTCTGGTTGTGGGTGACTCAGGGTGTTTCTTTGGGGCCCCATCAGCACCTATTGCCAAGAAGGAGGCTGAGATGGACACTGGGACAGGCTGAGCCCTTTTTGGCCTCTTGGGCCCATAAGCAAAGAGCAGGAAATGGTTCCATTTCTCCCTGGAGCTGCTTTTTGCTCTGATGATCAGATTGGGAGGGAGGAGTTCTTCCCCAGAGAATCCAGAGAGGGCTGACCTCGATAGATGCAAGCTTCTCAACAGCCAGGAGCTGGCATGCCACTGTGTCCTCCGTCTCCGGGGGTCTCCTGGCCCAGGACGCCAGCTGGGCATGTCAGCCTGCCACACGGCCCTCCTAATATCTCATGTTGCCACTTCTTGCTCAGAGTTTTCAACCCATGGCCTCACAGGGCAGTTCCCGCAGGGACCTCAGCCTCCTGTCTGCCCTCTCCAGTGCCCCAGGCCTCCTAGTAAATGTCACTCATATTGTGCGCTGGGGTCCACCAGGTGAGATGGCCTCCTCTATGGGCCATTCTAAACTTAGACTTCCACTGCAATAGGCAGACATTTGAGAAGACCAAGAAGCAAAACCAGGCAAATGGTCTTCACTGGACCTCATTCCTAGAGAATACCATGTCCAGCAACACCTGGTCAGGTCTCTCCCCTCCTGTCCTCCTCCAAGTGTGTAGATCCTGAGACCTCAAACTTCCAGGGCCTGAGTGAGGGATCATACTCTTTGGGGGACAAAGAACTGTTCTCTTCCCTGTGCAGACACACCTGTCCTGCTGGCTTCAGTGGGTGACCCTTCTGAAGCATTCTGCCCCCCTTTACTGCCCTCCTCATGAGAAAGATGTGGGCCAGAGCCGGCAGCCACTCTCAGCTCTCCTGCCTTCCGATGCACGCTGGCTTGATAAGAAATGTACAATCTCCACTGAGGTCACCAGAGGGCAATTTTCTCTCCTGTTTTTTAATGGAAAAAATGTGAAGCTAGCAGGCCTAATTTCTAGGCAGAGCAGATTCTCATTATTGACGTGCAGGTGTGAGATCCTCTCTCCGTCTGCAGCGTGGATCACTTATCTCCTTCAGGGAAGGGATACGCAGGTCCCCATAGAACTTTGCTTATGAACAATAGAAAATAGCCACACATATTGGGGAAAGAAGGTCCAGAAACTCTCCCTTCACCAAAGAAAAGAAAACTGGCATCCCACCAGGAAGGGAAGGATGATGGTTCAGGGCTCACGATGTCCACTTACCTTCCCTGGCACAGCCCAGCTCCCAAGCCTCCCTCATCACACACAACACCCCCAGATCCTGAGGTCTCCTCCTGCTGAGGGGCCTCCCTCCTCCAGCCCAGGGGACTGCAGCTCCTCTCAGTGTTGCTGGGCAACTTTATGCATCAAATCGACCAGGAACTTGATCAAGCTTTATTCCAGACGTGTCAAAGAGGGTGCCTTTGGATAAGATGAACATTTAAATCAGTGGGGTAAGTAACAGATTGCTCTCCCTAATGTGGAGGGCTTCATCCAGTCCACTGAAGCCACAGTAGGACACAGAGTTGATTCCTCCCTGAGTAAGGGAGAATTCTTCCTGCGAGTGACCTCAGACAGGAACATCAGTGTTCTTTCTGCCTTTGGACTCTGAGTCCAGCATGCTGACTGCAGATCTTGGGGCTTGCCCAGCTGTATAATCCTGTGAGCCAGTCCCATATGGTAAGTCAGTCCCTCTCTCTCCCCAATAGATGGTAGATATATGTATTTATTCTGTTCCTCTGAAGGACCCTAACTAATACAGAGCATCATCAGTTTCTTCATTGTGTGGCTTCAGAAAAGCTCAGGCTGAGATTTGCTGAGCACAGGTGACCTCTGGGAGCCTCTGAGAGCATTGGGAGGTGGGGGGGTCGGGAAATGCGCATGGTATCTTCTCATCTAGCTTCACCACCTCCTTCTTAATGGTCAGGTCACCTTCATGGGCCTCACTATACCATCACTAACAGGAATGAATTAGAGAAATAATGCCTTATATCCCTTTATTTCTAAAGCTTTCTCTAGTGTTGTGAAGTCTGGACCCTGCATATTATTGAGTGATGGCTTAATGTCTGGACACATTAGGTTATCACTGAGAAGTTGTTGGACAGAGGGAGGGATAGCTGGATGGATGGTTTGGTAAAGGGATAAATGGATGGAAGAAAGGAAGGAGGGGTGGGGGGAAGGGAGGAAGAGAGGACAGAAGTTAGGATAAATGGAAGAAGGAAGGAAGGAAGGAAGGAAGGAAGGAAGGAAGGAAGGAAGGAAGGAAGGAAGGAAGGAAGGAAGGAAAAAGGCCTGGGTAGACTGATGGGTGAATGGATGGATATTTGGATGGATAATTGGATAAAGGTATAAGCAAACAGATGAGTGAATGGATGGATGTTTGAATGGATGGTTGGATAAAAGCCCGGGTGGACAGGTGGGTAAAGGATGAGTATTTAGATGGATGGATGGTTGGATAAAGGTATTGGTGGACAGGTGCATGAGTGGGTGGATGTTTGGATGGATGGTTGGATAAAGGCCCAGGTGGACAGGTGGGTAAATGGATGAGTATTTAGATGGATGGATAGTTGGATAAAGGTATTGATGGACAAGTGCATGAGTGGGTGGATGTTTGGATAGATGATTGGGAAAGGCCTAGGTGGACAGGTGAGTGAATGGATGGATATTTGGATGCATGGTTGAGTAAAGGCTTGTGTAGACAGGGAGGATGGATGCATGAGTGGCTCAATGAATCTGGTCACTCTGTGTCCTTTGACTTTTCTTTTTTTCACACTCTGGTGTTTCAAGTCAATGCTCTGGAATCTCTGGTAGCTTAGTAGGTACCTGCCAACAACGCAGTGATTGGCATGCATATGTGCTGCTGTACATGTGAACAAAGGCCTGGGTTTACAACACAAAGTGAGGCTGGGGAAGTGGTGGGCAGAGACTGGACATGGGCCAGGTCCCAGTGTATTCTCAATCCTAACCAAGTGAGCATAAAACGTGGAACTTGGTGTAGACCTTCTGAGTCAGTCTAGCTAGGAGGGGGCTTTTCTGCAGCTGTGTTTTCCTGAGATCTTTCTGGCCCTCCTGCCCATCAGGAGCTAGTCCTGAGGGATTCAGCCTTAGACTTCTCCACTCCCAGGAATAATGGTCAGGGTGAGTGTGGGACTTATCTTGGTCTACCAGCTCACTTTTGGCAAATTGTGGTGATCCATAGAGATGATTTTCCTGGCCAGAAAAATCTTAAAGTTTGACAAAACTTTAAACGTTTGTCATCTTTGATGAAAGCACTCCAAGATACATGCATAAAACCACACCTTTCAACAGAGAGTCCTGCCCTAGTTTAACAATTTGGTGACTCAGCCTGAGTCCTAGGAATGTGAGTGGTCACCACAGGGCCTCAGTTGCGCCCTAGGGCGATGTGAAGCCATGGTTGGCAGTCCCCGGCTCTTGGTCTGTGCTGCACAATTTGGAGCTCTCATCTCCTGTGATCCTTGGGTCCAAATCTTCCTCCTCTGCTCCGTTCTGACTTTCTGCATCCAGCCTGGGGCAGCCTGGAAAAGCAGTTTGCAACATATATTGGGAATTTACCAAAAGTCAAAGTCTTAAACAGGCTCAGAGTAATTGCTGGAGAGACTCTTCTATGCTAAAAATACACACACACATCATGGAGCCGCATTAGCCAGTGGACACCGTGACCTCCACTTTGCGTGCTTGGGAATTTTTTTCGCACACCCTTGAATTTGACACTGGATTCCAGATGACCATAATCCCTGAGAGCGTGTGTTTCAGGAGCCTGAGCTCATTCACAAAGCATAGTGATGTGTTCATGCCACAAGCATTCAGTGAGGGTTTATGGGCCAGGCACTATTCTGGGAGCTGGGGGCACTGCGGAGACAAAGTTCCAGTGTCATGGAACTAAGATCCTAGTGGGGAGGATGAGAAAAAGAGTGAAACATAAACAAGGGAACACACAAACATACACAACCAGGCAGCTGTGAGTGAGTGCTCGGAGGAACAACAGAGAGCTGGGGGAGGAGACAAAGGCTCTGAGAGGTGGCTGGGCTGCAGATAGCTTACTGACCAGAGTGGGGAAGAACTCTCAGGGCCAATGAAGCAGCAGGGGTGAAGGCCCACCCTAGGACATCTCAGCATGTTCCGGGACCGTGAAGAAGGCTGGTGTAGCCACAGCAGATTAAGTGAGGAGAGTAGGGAGGTCAGTAAGTGCAGGAGGAGGAGTGGCCAGGCCACAGAGGCCTGCAGGGCCTTCACAGGGGGACCTGGGCCACCACTGGACAGCCACGTGCAAGCTGGAGGCATTGAGTGTAGGGGACACATACATCTGTCCATCCATCCACCTCTCCACCCACCTGTCTATCCACCCACCCATCTGTCCATCTACCCATCTGTCCATCCACCACCCATCTGTCCACCCATCTGTCCATCCACCCACCCATCTGTCCCTCTACCTATTGTCTGTCCACCCACTCACCCACCAATCCTGACCTTGTCAATGGTGGAGTCAATGTGGTCCTTGAAGGCAGAGCCAGGGTTCATGTCTAGCTCCAAAGCCAGAGCAGTTCCCATGACCCCAGCTTCCACCAGAGCCACAATCACACACACTTGTGTGTACTGTGTGCCTGCTCAAACCTACACACTCAGAGACACTTTCACAGGCACACACCCACACTCACACTCAGGCCTCACACCTTGGGCTCTGCCTCGTCTGACTGCCCCCCCCCCCCACTCTCATCTAACTGGGAGCAGAGGAGGAAGTGGGCAGGCAGCGCCACCTGGGAAGAACCAGAGGTGCAGGTGGAGAGGAGGACAGTCGGCAGAACAGCTGAGGGACACCATGCCGACAGAGGAGGGTCAGCTGGACGGTTCTGTTCCATCTTTTCTGTCTTCCTGACCTGCTTTGACTCTAGAATTGATCCTCAGCTGGTTTGCTGGTTGGGACTTAGAAGTTTTCATTTTTCATCTCCAAATGTCCCTGCCCAGGCGAACTCGCTGAAGGAATCCTTGCATCTCATTTCTCTGTTTTCACCTATTGCATTGGAGATCCTGTTCCTGGGTGTGTGGGAAGAAAACGAGAGGTGGGGAGGGCTTCTGCTCTTCTCTTTCCCACAGTATTTCTGTACTTAGGGTGGGAAGTCAGAGAGCATATCGATTATTATTGGGCCCTCTCACCCCACCAACCTCAAAGGAAATGTTAGAAAAATAATAAGATAATATTTAAAGGAATCTCTGTTTCCCCAGGAAGATAAAATCTTCACTTTGCAGCTTTATTCGTAACTGCAATTTAAAAAAAGGGAAAATTGCAATTTGGAAAAAGTTGGGGGAAAATTCCCTGCCTGCTCCTTCCTGGGTCCAGCTTGTAATGAAAGTATCCTGTCCTTCCTGCTGCCGTTCATCCCCGTGTATCACCAGGAGGGATCTCTGCAACCTCAACATAGCCCTTTTATTAGCACTCAGCATTTTTCAAAGACTTGATAGATATACTTTACAATAACTTTTTTATTGCATTCTAAGCACAAAAACAAGTTTCAGAAGAAATCCGTCATGTCCGTGACCTCCGATATACAGCTGAGAGCGATGGTGGAGGATTATCTGGCTCGGTCCAAGTCATAAAGCAAGCAGCAACAAAGCCAGACTTGGGCTCTGTCCCCACTAGGCTCTTAGAACCACCTGCCGCTTTCTTTCTTTCTTTTTTTTTGAGACAGAGTCTCACTATGTCACCCTGGGTAGAGTGCAGATGCGTCACAGCTCACAGCAACCTCCAACTCTTGGCTTAGATTCTCTTGCCTCAGCCTCCCAAGTAGCTGAGACTACAAGCACCCACCACAAAGCCTGGCTATTTTTTGGTTGTAGTTGTCATTATTGTTTGGCAGGCCCGGACCTGGTTCAAACCTGCCGGCCCTGGTGTATGTGGCTGACACTGCAGCCTCTGAGCTACAGGCCTCAAGCCCCACCTGCCACTTTCAAAGCGTGTTCCTGCCCAAACCTGGAAAAGGTCTCAGATCCCTGGGGAGGCTTGAGACGTGAACACTGAACAACACAGCAGAGGAAGAATGTCTTCTCTCAATCTACCTTTCAAACGCTTATCCTGCTTCCAGTGCCTTGGGCTCACAGTTACCTTCCCGGGGGTTCATGAATGTGCCCTGGCTTCTGCAGCTCAGCACTGCCCATTTCCTGCTGCTTGCTCTCTCCTGTCACTCTGTCCACCAGGATTTGCTTTGGAGCCCGTGAGACCTACGAGGCCTAATGAACACGGAGGGAGTTGAACAAGAACAGGCTGAATTCCTACAGGCACGGTGCACCTACAGCCCGTTGGAATTTCTCTTTTCTCTTTTTCATCTCCCATATCCAGCCTGCCCCAAAATTCTGCCAGTGGTTCCTTTGAAATGACTTTTTAAAAATAGCTTCATTGAGACATAATTCACACATAGTACACTTCCCACATTTAGAGTGTATAACTGAAGTTTTTAGTATGTTCAGATATGTGCCAACACAATCAATTTGAGGATAGGTCACCAGTTCAGGAGAGAAACTCCAGCCTCTAGCTATCTATCCCCCAGCCCTAAGCAACCATAATCTACCTTTGTCTCTATAAACTTCCCTATTCTGGACACCTTACGTATATCAGCGATTTCCAATCCATGTGCCACAGCACACTGGTGTGCCATCAGAGGATCTTAGGTGTGCTTCAGAAATTTTTAAAGGCCATTAATTAAATATTTTCAAAATATTTATATTGCAAAGCACAGTAAGTATATTCTTTTTTTTTTTTTTTACTCTTTTTCTTCTTGATCAACATATTGAGTGTGCCATGGAAGTTTAACTAGGGGTTCAGGGGTGCCATGAGATGAAAAATGTTGAAAAACACTGCCCTAAATAAATGGAATCAGGCAGGGTTTGTCCTTGGGTGACCAACTTATTTCACTTAGCAAAATGTTTTCAAGGTATGTCCGTATCGTAGCATGTGTCTGCATTTCATTTTTTATAGCCAAATAATATTCCCTGGAGTGGATCTATCAGGTTTTATTTGTACTTTCTCCCACTGACAGACGTCTGGGTTGTTTCCACCTTTTCGCTATTATGAACAAAGCTGCTATGAGTGATCAGACACACCCTTCTGTGTGGACAGGTATTTCGATTTCTCCCAGGCTTTTACCCGGGAGTGGAGTTGCTGCCTCGTGTGTTAACTCTGTGTCAGGGTTCAGGCTAGTGGCCACTGAAGGGACCACACATGGCTTTCCAAAGTGGCAGTGGCACTTGTGCTCCCACCAGCAGCCAGTGAGGGTTCTAAGTTCTCCACAAATGACTTTTGATTGCACCAAATGCTCATTCCCAAGGCCGTTATCCCAGACTGGGTCCTCCAAACTCATGATTATTCTGACGACCGTGCTGTTTGGGGCTCACCGTCCTTACTACAGTCTGTGTCACCAGCAGTGCTGTCATCCCGCTGCCCCACACCAACACTGGCAATTCTGGGTCAAATGGCCTGAGCCACAGCCCCAAATCACAGGGACATGCCGGGTCAGTTGCTTCACACCTGGCAAAGACTAACTTACTTGGCTGTCGGAATAGCCCTGAGCATGCTCGTCTCAGCCCCTTTTACAGAGGAGCACAGAGGGGTGCAGGCACTCCAGCATGTGGCCCAGCGAGCAGCAGCAGGGCCTGGACCCAAAGCCTCCCTCACCACGTGCATTCCCTCTCCACTGGTCTCTGCCGCCCGCCTACTCCTTCCAAAGTCAGGGATACAAAAGATAAAAAGGGCCTCCTGAGGCCATCTCCAATCTTCATTCTGGCCTCAGCCAACATCATCCGACTACAATTGTTTAGAGCTCTGGGCCATTTTCCAGCTCTGGGTTTGCAATGCATTTTTATTTAATAGCTGATTAAAAATAGGCATTCTGCAGTGGGGACAAAGGAAGCCAAGGCCAGACACACCTCTTTTGTCTGATTTGCTGGCTTTGTCATCCTGCCAAGCCAGGCTCTTATACCCACCTGTCTGTGGGCTGCACATGAGAGACCCAGACCTGTGCCCCTGGGCTGGGAGTAAGGGCCCCATGATCCCATGAGAGACCCAGACCTGTGTCCCTGAGCTGGGAGTAAGGGCCCCACAACCCCATGAGAAACCCAGACCTGTGTCCCTGAGCTGGGAGTAAGGGCCCCACAACCCCATGAGAGACCCAGACCTGTGTCCCTGGCTTGGAAGTAAGGGCCCCACGACACGCCCCAGAGCCTGGGCCTGGATTCTCCATTCCTACAGGGCCTCTGATCAATGTTGCCACTAGGCCACTTGAGGGTGGACCTGCCCCTGAGAACCTCACTTATAGTGCCTGGGCGGGGCCTGGGCATCAACATTTCAAGGGCTCCTGGTGTGAAGCCTGGGTGAGGGAGCCACGGGCCAGATGGGCTGTAGCTCTATTCCATTTCCACAATTAGATGCTTTTTCCAAGTTTTCTATCCAGAAAAATTAAATGCATTCCCCAAATAGCTGATCTTATCTGACAAGGGAAAGAAATCAGTGAATATATTTTTTCAGCAAGCATTTCTTCACTGCTTCCTCTGTGCAAGGCCTTGTGCTGGCTACTGGCACCGTCCCATAGCCCAGCCAAGGCCCTGCCAGCAGGTAGGAAACCACACAGGATGACCCGGCCAGTGCCAAGAACCTACTGTGTCATCTCCAAGTGTCACCTCTGAGCCCACCGCCTCTGTGTACCTGAGCACCTCTCTCCTCCACACCCATCAAAAGGAACTGCACTTATTCCACGGGGTCTGCAAAGATGTCGAGAAGGGGTTTGGGCTTCCTGAGATTCTGAGGCGGAGTGACTTGTCATCCTGCTAGAAGGATGACCAGAGAGAGGAAAAGGGAAAGGACAAGGGCAGCAGGATGCCGGGGGGGGGGGGGGGTTTGGGGGGGGTGGTAGAGACCTGGGGGGGAAGAGATGGGAGAGAGGCTGGGATAAAAGGGAGATGTGGCAGGCTACACACACACACGCACACACACACACGCGCGCACAGCATGTACACACACGCACACGCAAGTGCAGTAGGTACAATGAGATCACATGTTTCAGTCAGTACAGAGTCACACAAACCCATGTGTAAATAAATACAACTTCACAGGGTGGGAACGGAGGGCAGTGACCAGATCAGGCCTGCCCAGAGGTCCTGCAGGGACAGCTGAGGTCTTGGGCTCTCAGAGCCTAGGGCAGAGCCTGAGCATGGCCTCCTTGAGGCTGAGGGAGGAGCTGTATGTGGGCAGAATGTCCTGCAGCCTGAGCTTGCAGCCCACAGGGCCCACCCCAGCGCCACCCTGTCCTCTGGCCCAGCTCTGGGAGTCCAACTGTGAGTGAATCCAGCTCAGGCTGCGAGTGAATCAGGCTCCCCACTTTCCCTGGATCCCCTCTTTGCTCCATACTTGGTGCCCAAGATAGCTAAGATGTTAAAGAGCCCTAAAGGAGAATTGCCCAGCAGACGCTGGGTCCTGCTATGCAGACCCGTCAGTGCGCACCAGTGTCATCTCTGCCGTCAACATCATCAGCAGCTGCAGCATTCTTTTCCTTTGTTCTTAAAACATTTCAAGATGAGTTGGGGGATACTAATTGCAATTGAATGAAATTTATAAGAATAATCTTGAAAATCTAATACTTTTGTGATGGTAAGCCTTCTCGTCCCCCCAAATTAAAATAGGCCTTTCTAGTTCTTATTTTGCTTTACATTCTTTAATAAGATTTTATGATTTTATCATTTTCTTGACTATTTATAGTTTTTGTCACTATTTCCATTTCTAGGGACTTACTGCTAAAGCAGAGAAACCCTACTGATAATTTCGTTTTCATATTGTATACAAATTCTCACATTGATTCTATTAGCCTCTTGTGTGTTCTAAATATACAATATCTTCAGCAAAAAAAGAGATAGTTCTATCATTTTCCTAATGTTTATGCCAATTATTTTATTTCATTATTTTTTAGAAACTCCAAAAGTATGTTAAGTAAAAATGAAAAAGAGCAAGCATTTTTAATTCTGGGTTTAATTAAAATGGTGGGGACATTTTGGCATTTAAAATACTACTACTGGTGATTTTTAATAAGTAGGCTTTGTTGTAGTTAAACTGTTCTTATTTCACTTAAAGTTCTTATTTGAAATGGCAGATAAATGTAATCAGATTCATTAAGTGTCTTGATTTATCATATGATTTTTCTCTTGTAATGGTTTGATATGATGAACTATATATTTCGATAGACATCTTGGTTCTTAACCACTATTGCTAAAATTGGTTAGATAGATGGGGGAGAGGGGGAAAGGGGGAGCTGTCACTGCCGTGTAAAGTTCCCGCGCCCGGAGCTCAGCTCAGTAACCCAGGAGGCCTTGTCTCCGACATCCACCAAGACATTTTCTCCATATTCCTTCTGTAAACATGTCCCTTTTTTGGTCTTCCTGGAATCTCAGCTTTGGGAATATTTACTTTTATTGCTCTCCCGTTCCTTAAGTTCAGCTTTATATTAATTTTCTCTCTTTGCTCCAGTTTCTTTTGTTAATTTGCAAACTTCATGAAGTGAATTCTCTCCTTATTTTTCTCCTTCCTTAATCATGAAGACATTGGCAGCTACATATTTCCTAGAGATACTCTCCTTCCTCAGTCTCTCTGGGTTTAATAAGAATCGTTCTCCTTTTCTGGTTTCTACATAGTAATTTTCCTTGTAATTCTGTTCTGACACAACAGGTCTCAAGAAATGTGCTTCTTATTCTCAAGAATCTTAAGTTTATCACTACTTATTTCCAACTTCCCTGGTTTATGAACAGAGAATGCAACCTGTCCACTTTTTTGAAATATATTAGGATTTCTTTCTGGCAAATTCTGTTTTCATGTGTTCCTTGGGTCCACAGTGAGTAAGGGGATAACGTACCTTGCCTTTTAACAGGCCTATGGCTCCTTTTCATCTATGACATCAAGGTTACTAATCGCATTTTTCAAATTCTGAATATCTTGTTTATTTTTGTTATCTATATAATTAGATCTAATTCTGAGGAAGGTCAGTGGAAATTCCCCATTCTCATTGTATTTTTCGTCAGATTCTTTTTGCATCTCTGGAGTTGTTGCTTTGTGCATTTCTGCTGTGTTGCTGGGCAGATGCGATGACATTATCAGATTGTGTCAGCTATTAAACCTTTCACCCGCATACACGTAACACTGGAACCTACTGCTGGGGGTTATTTGTGGGATGTTAATGTCCTCACTTCCACTGTTCTGCATTCGGACTTCCTGGCATCCTTTTGCTCATCCTTTTTCCCCAAATCCTTTTTGTGTTTCTTGGATTTTGTCTTTTAACTCAATGTGTCCTTTAATGGGAGAAGACACCCCCACTCCTGTTAGGGGTAAGGGCCGATGTTGTTGATCTCAGGACTTCAATCTCATTTCCTAGGTACTTAGCTTGAACTGTTTTCTCTTTCTCCCTGGCTGCAGAGTTCCAGGAGTGAGTCAGCACCTAGCCCAGCCCCGTGAGCACTAAGCTGGCTCTGCCGACTCCTTCCTCTCCCCCAAGAGGACCTTGGGTCTTGGCAAGCTGGCTGTCTAGACGCCAGGGTTCTGGCCAAGATGAGCCTCTCCGAAATTACTTTTCCAAAAGAGTTTGCAGTACTCTTGGCAGAGATGAGAAAATGTGGTCTTTCTGCAGCACGAGTCGGGAATGCCCTGAAGAGCGACTCAAGTTAGAAACTCACTTCCCAGGGCTTCCCTCCAGCCACCTGTCCCTGGAAGCTGGGTTTCCCCAGAACCTTGGCTCAGGTACTCTGTGATGGCGACAAACCCAACAGGTGAAACCTGACTGGTGGCCAAACTCTCTTGGTGCTTGGTGCCGAGAGTCAGGCTCCTGAGCTGCCCCCCAATCCTCTGCACTGGCACCGGCAGGAACCCACTGGCCTATCCCACCCAGCTGCCATGGATGCTGGAAATGCTCCGTGTTCCAGGCTGGACACAATGTATACTTGGACAAATCTGGGTGTCCACTGGGAGAAAGGGGTAGTGGACCCTGCACAGGCCAGTCCAAGATGGACTCAGTGACCCTGGGTGGGTAAGAGGGAACAGAGGCAAGGGGAACAGGTGCGCCAGGCTGCCCTGACCTGGGTACGGAGCACAAGGGAGGGTAGCTGGGCTGAAAGAGGTGGAGGAACCAGAACATGGTGACAGGTAGGATGTGGGGGAGGGTAGTCCAAGGAGTCAGGTGCGGCAGTAACTTGGTGAATCGCATTCCCAGCACAGAGGGCAAGAGCATCTCGAGTCTGGTCAGAGCCAATGCAGGGACCAGGAGGACCCAGGGTGGTACCCGCCAGCCCCCACTTTCTGCCCCAGAGGTAGGGGAGAGTCCTGCTGAGTCTCCCAGAGGACCCAGGCTCTTCTCCAGAGCCTCAGCTTTGTGGGGCGTATTTTAGTCCCTAGGAGCGCAGGTCCAGAACAGAACCCGTGTGTAACCGTTCAGGCTCCAGTGGGCAGCGTGGAGGGCTGGGAAGCCTGGGGGACACAGCTGCCCTGCCTTGTAGAGCCTGGTGCACAGCGAGAGCCTTGCAGCCTCTGAGGAAACAGCAGTCAAGGATTCATACCCCAGACCAGGAGCCTCCTTAGGGAGACCCGGCAGAGGCACCTGTTCCAGGCACTTCTCCTCCCCATCCCCTTCTCTCCAGGTCCACACGGAGGGAGGAGCCCTGAGTTTGGAGCTCCTGGGGGACAATTCCCCCAACGATGCTGGTCCATCCAACCCTCACCCAGTGAAATGGAGAAAGACTCAGAACCCTGGGGAGGAGTGTGGGTGCCCATCAGAGTAAGTGAATACAGGGTTGTGGTTTCTTTCCATCGGGGTCATTGTCCTAATGATCACCTCACACCCCACTGAGTGACAGTCTCCTGTTCTTCCTGTCAGGGTAGCGGCTTCTGGACAGCAGGTCAACTGAGATGTCTGGAGGGAAACTGGCTTTTACAAGGGTATATGTTGAATTTACTAAGTGTAGAATATAAATGTCTTAACACAATAACTAAGAAAATACAGTGAAGACTATGCTAACCAGTTTGATGAAAATATTTCAAATTGTATATAGAACCAGCACATTGTACCCCATGACTGCATTAATGGACATGGCTGTGATTTAATTCAAAATGGGCCAGACATTCGAGCCATTCTGACGGAAGCACAGTCACCATCCACCGCCGCCTTCAGAGGTGCTCTCCACCAGAGCCTGCTTCCCTGGAGTGCACCTACCTCCTTCCCTTCTGTATCATGTCCTGTCAAGGAGCCACAGCATGACCCTTGTGCCAAGTCCAAGCTGGCACCTTAAGAAAGAGGAAATTTCTATTTCCTGTGTCTTGGGACTGGCTCTTACCCAGCCGCCGTGCTGTGAGGAAGCCCAGCACACAGAGAGAGACCACCTGGAGGTGCTGATGGTCCAGCTGAGATCCCCTCAACACCAACCAGCAGACGTGCTAGTGAGGGCTCCATGGAGACGACTCCTGCCTAGCCGCCCTCTGACTGCAGTCACGCAACTGACCTCAAACAAGGACCAGCCACTAAGCAGAGTAAACTCCCTAGAGGAGCAGGAGAAAGAGGAAGGAAGAGGAGGAAGAGGAACAATATGAATAAAATAATGAAGAAACGTGTTACTTTTGCTTTGAAACTGCTAAATTTTGGAGTGACTATATATTCAGCAATTATAACTGAAACAACTGGTAGACCAGTAAGAGCTCTTGAAACTGAAATAACCGCTCAGTGCCTGCCCACCTAGAATAAGCCCACTCAGCCATGCTGGTTTAATACAAACAGGTTGTACCTCTTCACGACAAAACCACATTACTCTTTTTATGTTTTATCATTTTGAATCTCTTTTGAGGGACACCAGTAGGCGTCACCAACATTGTGCACCAGAGCAGAAAGACGCTACATTCCATCTTAAAATGTCCGTTTGCAAAGCAGGCCGTAAAGGCCCCTGGTGATAAACACCTGAGGGCGTCTGCTCAGTTTGTTCATTCAGACAGGACTTTCTGCCAGGTTCTTTCTTTGAGTAACATAAAATTGCTCAAGGCCCAATATTTGAGTGCAAACAGGGTTGCTTTAATAATTGATCGTTAAAGAATTTCAATAGAAAGTATAAGTCAGAGTGAAACTCCCGTGCAGGAATGAAAATGAATAGCGTCACTGCGGAAAAGACCTTCTAATGCCACGCAGGCTGATATTTGCATGGCAAAGATTCAGTCACCTCAAAACCCCTTAAAGAGGGTCAGAAGGCGTCGGCCAAGAGAACAGGCAGGGGCAGCAACCTTGTATGGAAAGGAAGCTCCTCCCCTTCCGGTTTGCAAGGACCTTCCCAAACAGCGAGCATCACACGGTGCGAACTCTGGCTCTCAGCTCCGCCAAGCCCTCAGGAATGCAAGTCCCCTTTCGACTGCCAGAAAGACAAAAGCAAACAGTTTCAAGAACGTTTCTGACAGCTTCGTGATGGTTCCATGCAGACTGCATATCTAGATTCAGAAATAGCACAGAACAAAAGTTGGATTTTCTTAGGGTAGGGATAATCATGATTGCTTAAAAGGTTTTTATAGCATTATATGGTGAGAACTGTAAATCCTTTGTGGTATATCCCTTGAATCAAGAGTGGCTTTCAATCTTGAAAAACGGATTTTGAAAGTGAGACCAATTCAGGAGGTTTATAAACAGTACATCATTTGAGATGTTTGGAGTGGGTGTAAATACAGACTTTCAATTGCAATGGCTTAGCTTGAAACCAAATTCCCCACTCTAAACCACTCATGTGACCGTGCCACCTCCCACCCAGAAATAAACAAGCTCAGCCCATTGAACCCAACTTCTTCCTGCCTTTTTGTGATAGACTTTGTGTGCCCATGCTTCAGAGAAGGGCTTAGGCCGCAGCATCTCTGGCCTGGACCCCACCCCTCTTCATCTCACCCTGGTCCTGTTCCATATTTACAGTTCCATCTCAGTCACTATCAAGGGCTCCCTAAATACACTGGGCTCTCTCTAGCCCTATTTACCCCGGGATTCCCAGCGCTTGGCCAGATTGAACATGCAATAGCCTATAATCGACTCTGATTCAACAGAACTTGAAAGAGACTTTCTCCAATGCAAAATCAACATTAATGCCTTCTATCCTTGGCCTTATTTTAAGCTGGGCAGCAACTTCATAAACAAAACCATCCAACTAAAAATGTCTCCATTCTCATGGTTATGGGTTTTATAGAATAACCTTTCATCTAAGTTAAAACACACGGATACTCTCAAATTCGTTCTAAAAACATTGCCTGCTGTCAGAGCCACACCCTGAATATTGGGCATGCATTGTGGAAATGTTTTCTAGATGCAGTCTCTCCATTTGATTGTAAAATACATGCTATGTTTATCCTTTGTTTCCAAGTGGTTCAGAAGAACGTTTTCAAAAATGTATAATCATAATTGCTCTGAGGAGTGAAGGGCCAGGACTTTTACATCCATGTTTATGATCAGAACACTCCACCAAGAGTCATCTGCCAGCCACCAGATCCCTGCTAACACTGGCACCCCACTCAGGACAGACTAAAGATTCAGGGAGCACGTTGAGTCAGGCCACCCCTCATGAGAGACTCTGGGTGTCCCAATCTGGAGGAGTCTGGAGGAAGGGGACCTGGGGTGCCCCTGGTCTGAGTCCCCTTCTGAAGCCCAGTGTATGTCAGAATGGGACACTGGCCATTTCAACCCTATCTTCTCCACCCTTGGCTATCACGAAGGTAAAGCAAGACAAATGTATGGAAGCACTTACGACATTAGCTGTGACCAACCAATATTACTACAACACGTTAAATGAAGACTTCCTATTAGATTCTGGTTTCCCTATATGTCTTCTAATGTGTGTAACAAAATTACCAAAAGAAACCTCAGCAGCTTGGGGCTCCAACAGACACTCGCACACCAACGTTCATAGCAGCATTATTCACAGTCGTCAAGAGGTGGAAACACCAAGCAGGTGAATGGATACACAAAAGGTGGGATGGCCATACAATAGAATATTGCTCATCCATTAACAAGTAAAACAGCGTGACACATGCTACAACATGCATAAACCTTGAGGGTGTTAGGCCAGTCAAAATAAACCAACCTCACACACAAAAACAAATATCATCCATTCTACATACATGAGGCACCGAGAATAGGCAGGTTCATAGAAACAGAAAGGTTAGACCCTAGAATAAGGGTTTCTAGGGCTGGGAGAGTAAGGAACGGGAAGTGACTTTTTCATAGGCAAAAGGTTTCAGTTTATGATGATAAAAAAATTCTGGAAATAAATACTAATGATAGTTGTACAATACCATGAATGTACTTTACGTTCCTAAATTGTACATTTAAAAATGATTGACATGATACATTTTATTTGATATATGTTTTGCTCCAATAAAAATCTAAAGAAATTACAAAACCCCCAAATTTATTGGTCTCACGGTTTCCATAGAGTCTGGGATTCAGGGGCTCACCGTGCTGAGATCGAGACGTCAGTGACCTCTGTCCTCCTCAGTAGCTCTCACTGAGGAAAGACCCACTTCTGATTCCCTTCAGGTTGTAGGGGGAGTTAGTAGGACTGCAGACCCTGTTGTCTTGCTGTCTACCTAGAGGGGATCATATTCAGCTTGCAAAGGCCACCCTCAGGTCCTGGCCCCTCGTAGCTGCAATCTCACATTCCAGGGAGGGCCAAGTCCCTTGCAAGGACTCAGCTGGTGAGGTTGGGTCCACCAAGACACTCTCACTTCTGATGAACTCCAAGTCAACTGAGGAGTAGCCTCCCCTGGGAGTCATATGTATCACAGCCCAAGGTCCCACCTATGGTGGGGGGTTGTACAGGATATGCCTACCAGGGAATGGGTCTGTGGGGAGTTCCTTTAGAGTTCGGCCCCTCACACCTCACCAGCACCTGACTTACCCAAAATAACCAGGCAATGATGAGAACACAGTGACGTTCTCCCTTTGGCTGGTGGAGCCTTGTGGGAAAGTAAATTTTCCCATGGGATGTATAAGAAACAAAACTGAGTCTTGAGCTCTGTAAAGGGCCCAGTCTCTTTTGAAGACCGGGACACATCATTCATAAGACACGTGTGTTTGGAAGGGCCAGTGCCAGCCACCCCCTGTCTCTGGAAAGTGAGACCCCTGGCGTTTCTTAACTAGGGTCAGATTCACAGGCTTTAGAGTCTAGCTCCAGCTGTTGCCTGGGCTTCAAAGAAATAAAATTGGACCCAGCAAATGATTCCAGGTCTACAGAGTAGTCATTTCTGCTGATCAATCTCTGTCCCAGGACGCTGCCAGAGCTGACAGGTGGGGATGAGCCGGGCTTTCTCCAGTGAAGCTGCCACTCAAGACACCTGGCACCCACCCAGACCGAGCACCAGCTTCTCTGGGTGGGCTCAGGGGTTTCACAAAGCTTCTCAGTGTCTCTAGTGGGCAGTGAGGGTGGAGAATCATTAGGCTGGATGATCATTTGGGAAGCAGCTCCTAAGGAGATAAAAATTAAAACACAAGGTGTCTTCATTGAAGGGTTCTTCAGTTTATTAGAATGAGAAGTAGAGCCCTGCAGGGATTGTAAATGCATTTTGGAAAGAAACTGGTTTAGTGCAATTGTGGGGGGGGGGGGCAGTGCTGGCCTGTTTCAGGACAGCCAGATTCCCACTGTGAGTTCCACTGATGCCCCCAAGGGCAGGGTGCTGATACATAGCCAAGAGTCTATAAGACCAACTATCGTCCTGCCGCCAGAGCGTAGGCCTCCTGGAAACACAGCACCAGCATGCTGTGGGCTTGGTGCTGCAGGACCCCCAGGGTTTGCTTTTTTAATGCAGCACAACAAAATTTAACTCCTCTTGTCTTTCATGTTGTGTTACATGAGAAAATTGTATCATGGTTGTATTAAGAGCAAACACATCCTGATCACTTTTTCTCCTGAAAATTTATGAATGAAATGATAGAGTGTGGGGAAGTGTGAGTGTCATGTCTGCATAGACATGACAAGGTTAGATCGAAGGTCAGTGCTTGTTAGAGTCGGAGAAAGGAAACTCAGATACCCAAGGAAGGGGCGTTGAACCATTGTCCCCACTTTTGTATGTTTCAAATTTTTCATAGTAAATTAATTTCATTAAGTTAAATGGATCAATCAAGAGACAAAAGAATAGCATAGTAATTAAAATTTTAAAGGTCAATTAAAAAGAAAAGGCTGAGTTGAAGGTGAAGGAGAGGACTATTGTGGTAAGACCAGGCCCTCAACAATACTGAGCTTTATTTGCTGTGTACATTTGCACTTGACGTAAGCCTAAGTCTAGACCTCTGCCAAGCCCCACTTGGGCCCTGGTGCCCAGCCCCCACCTCATGCTATCCTGGACTATTGGCCCATGACATAGAGGTTGCCCGACCTAGGGTGTGTCTCCTCCGTTGGTCAGGGTGTTCAGGGGAGCAGTGGAGGGGTCCACACTGCACCCTTGGCACAGTTGCACCACAACTCAAGTGCCTGAGAAATCAGTGGATATTCACAGAACTGAAACAAACCAACACAAGCCCTCAATTCCTTGCCTACTAGACCTGGTTAGGCCCCTATAGAAAATGCTTCCAGTGTGGGGATCCATACTTCCAACACAGGGATCTACACTTCCACTGTGGAAGTCCACATTTCTGGAGGATGTAAACATCTTGGAGGGAGTCAAGGGAGAGAAAGGCCACAGCCGAGGTGCAGAGCCCGGGCAGACTGGACGAGCACAGAGATGGGGATGCCCACAGAGCACCTGATGAAGACGAGGGGGGTTCTACTTTGAAAGTGGGGGGGGGTGGGCTGGGTTAGGGAAGTGAGGAAGATCCCACCAGGTGGCATCTCCAGGGGACTGAGGTCCTACCTGTTTTCTCACCAGCCATCCTGAGCACACACCAGTGCTGGGCACACAAGGGTGTGTTGTGGGAGGAAGCAGGGAGGGAAGTTGTCAGTCATTAAGGAGGTTTTGGTCTATTCTCCACAGGAGACCTTCTGAAGAAGGTAGGAAGTCTTCGGAGATTTGGACCACTGAAGTGAAATACTAAAACGCAGGACTCCAATCAGTCAGGACAACTGAGCCCAGAGGGGATTAAAGAAACACATAGGACATACGGCTGCCAAAAATGCAAGGTGGCAGCTCTCTGCTTGGTGACTGTGTGACATGGGGTCTGCTGCGTGTGTCAGCATCTGTCAGACCCAAATGCACATGGGACGTCCCAGCACAAGAGCAGCCTGGGGTCAGAGCTTCACAGCTGTCTTTGCTGGGCTGAATCACATTTCTTGTGTGGTCTCTGTTAGGATGGACGCAAGGGGCACTCTCTCCTGAGAGTTCTGGGGAAGGGAGACAGCCACCCTTTGCCTCAGAGATCTGCTGACCCCTCTAACTGGCATGAAGCTTCACCTGGACCTGTGATGGCTCTCTCTCCCCCACCTGGCCCTCCACCTCCTTCCACTACCAATACTTGTGCGCTTGTATGTGTTTAACTCTGAGGAGAAGGGCCCTAACTCTGCAGGACACCCTCCTCAGCAAGGACAGATGCAGGTTCCAGACTGTCCTCCTGAGGTTCTGGCTGTGGGTCCCAACTTGTCCTCATGACATCCCTCCTGATGACCTCCCTGAGGGCTTCATCAGGCTCTGTCCTCAGATGCAAAGTCACCACCTGACCAACAACTAACCAGCCTTACAGTTTGCAAGGCGATGTCCTGTGACAGACCCTATTTAGGGCTGGCGTCTCTGGAACCCTGACTGATACAGCCACTAAATTAGGAGACTCCTGGAGCTGCAGCTGACCTGAGCCAGTGTAGGCACAGCTGGGGTCCTGGGGAGGAGACCTGAGGACCTCATCCACTCTCACTTCTATGCTTGACCAGTCTGCCCAGAGGAATCCAGTAAACATAAGCAGCTCCCTGGCTCATGGCAGTTTGCAAACCCAAAGTCTTTTTAATTTTTTTTAATGCAAACAATTATATATATTCATAATGACGTTTCAATATACACAACTTGTAGTGATCAACTTAAGGCGATCAACATATCCATCATCTCAAATGTTTACCATTTCTTGGTGTGGGAATGTTTCATATCCTCCTTCTACCACTATGAAATAGTATAAAGCCAGAATTATCCAGATACCAAATCTAGGAAAGGACACAACAAAAAAAGAAAACTACAACCAACAGTCCTTATGAACATGGATGAAAAATACCAACAAAATACCAGCAAACTGAAGCCAACAACACATCAGAAAGATAGTCCACCATGATCAAGTGAGTTCCATTCTGGAGATACAAGGCCAGTTAACAACACAAACCAGTAACGGTGATTCATCACATAAACACAAAAATAAAGCACATATGATCATAGTTGCAGAGAATAGACACAGAGAAGCCATTTGATAAAATTCAGCACTCTGTCATAATAAAAACTCTCAACCCGCCAGGCATAGAAGAAACATATCACAAAATTATAAAAGCCACATATGACAAACCCACAGCCAACATCATACTAATGGGGAAAATGTGACCGTATTCCCTCTAAGAACCAGGCCAGGATGACGGTGCCCACCACCACCACCAACTCTTTATCCACTTTGTGCCGGTAGTCCTGGCCAGGGCAATTAAGCATGAGAAGGAAATAAAGGGCATCCAAAGCAGAAAAGAAGAGGTCAAACTAGCCTTTTTGCTGATGATATTGTCTTGTATCTACAAAACCCTAAAGACTCCACCAAAAGGCTCCTAGAATTGATGAATGAATTCAGCAAAGTCTCAGATTGCAAAATCAATGTACACAAATCAGTAGCATTTCTTATACCAATAACAGTCAAGCAGAGAATCAAACTAAGGACTCAATACCATTCACAATAGCTAAAAAAAATAAAATGACTAGCAGTATACTTAACAAGGAGGCTAAAGACCTCCACAAGGAAAACTACAACACACTGACGGAAGAAATCGCAGATGGTACAAATAAATGGAAAAACACCCCCCGCTCATAAATCAGTTGACGTGACATTATTAAAATGTCCATACTGATTTACAGATTTAATGCAATGCCCATCAAAATACTAGTGTCATAGGACTTTACCAAACAAATGCAATCAGTGTAACCTGGTTTCTTGTACCCTCAATGAATCCCCAACAATAAAAGAAAGAAAGAAATTAAGATTCAGAGAAAAAAAATACTAGTGTCATAGTCCACAAATCTAGAAAAAATAATCCTAAGCTTCATTTGGAATCAAAATAGAGTCTGAATAGCCAAGGCAATCTTAAGTAAAACAAATCCGAAGGCGTCACATTGCCTGATGACCTGACTTTAAATTATCCTGCTAAGCTATAGTAACCAAAACAGGATGATACTGGTATAAAAGCAGAGACATAGATTAGTGGAACAGAGTAAAGAATCCAGAAATAAAACCATCTACCTACAATCAACTGATTTTTGGCAAAGCAGAAAACAACATACCCTGGGCAAAGGAAGCCTATTCAATAAATAGTGCTGGGGAAACTGAACATTCACACAGAGAGGAATGAGTCAGGATCCCTATTTCTTGTCATGTACAAGAATTAATTCATCACAAGAATGGAGAAACAAGAATCCTATGTACTCAATTCTGATATCAGGACAATTAAGGTCCTAGTACCCCATGGGAACTGGAGGGTGGGGAGAGCTAAGAAAGGGAAGGAGGGAGGGGTGGGGGGCAAGGGGTGGGGGACACCTTTTGGGAATGGGACACAATTACAAGAGGGTCCTTACCTAACAAAAGCAATCAGTGTAACCTGATTCTCTATACCCACAATGAATCCCCAACAATTAAAGAAAAAGAATTAATTCAACATGGATTAAAGACTTAAATGTAAGTCATGAAACCATAAAAATTCTGGAAGAAAATGTAGGAAAAACTCTTGTGTGCATTGGCTGAGGCAAAGAATTTATGACTAAGACCCGAAAAGGTAAATGGGACTTAATTAAATTAAAATGCTTCCGCGCAGCAAAGGAAATAATCAATAGAGTGAAGAGACAGCCTACAGAATGGGAGGGAATGTTCACAGTCTACACAGCCCACTAAGGACTGATATGCAGGATCTGCAAAGAACTCAAATCAGCAGGGGATAAAAGGGGGCAAATTACATGAACAGAAGGTTTTTGAAGAAAGACAAAGAACCAACAAACATATGAAAAAGTGTTCAAAATCACTAACCATCAGGGAAAGGCAAATTAAAACTACATGGAGACACCACCTTACCCCATCAGATTGGCCATTACTAAAAAGTCAAAAAACAAGGCAAGCTGGCATGCATGCAGAGAGAAAGGAATGCTTAGACACCGTTGGTGGGACCGCAAATCAGCACAAGCTCTATGGAAAACAATGTGTAGATTCCTTAAAGAAATAAATGTAGGCTTGGTGCCTGTGGCTCAAGTAGCTTAGGTGCCAGCCACATAGACCTAAGGTGGCAGGTTCAAATCCAGCCCCGACCCGCCAAACAACAAAGACAGCTGCAACCAAAAAATAGCCCGGCGTTGTGGTGGGCGCCTGTGGTCCCAGCTACTTAGGAGGCTGAGGCAAGAGACTCGCTTGAGCCCAGGATTTGGAGGTTGCTGTGAGCTGTGAAGCCATGGCACTCTACCCAGGGGGATAGCTTGAGGCTCCATCTCAAAAAAAAAAAAAAAAAAAGAAAGAAAGAAATGTAGACCTACCATTTGGTCCAGCAACCCCACTGTTAGCTATCTACCCAAAGGAAATGAAGTCATTTAATCAGAAAGACACCTGCACTCAAATGTTTATCACAGCAAAATTATTGTACTACTCAGCCATAAAAAGGAGAAAAATAATGTCATTTGCAGCGACACAGAAACCATTCTCTTACATGAAGTATCTCAGAAGTGGAAAGCCAAACTCTATATCTCCTCGCTGTAGGTGGGACCTAATAGATGGGTACACGCAGGCACTAAGTGATACCAAGGAGCAGGGTGGGCAGGAGGGTGGGTTGGGGTAAAACTTGCCTATTGAACAATAAAAACACCATTCTAGTGATGGGCATACCATAAGCTCTGACAGGGGGGTGACATCGCTGGTGTCCCCAGAGATGGCCCTGCCTCATGTGGCAGAGTGAGATGTGAGTACACCGAATTGTCCTCTGTCTGTCCTTGGGGGATTGTCCACCACGTCCACCATGGGTCGTTGTTGCTCGAAGAATTCGACTGTGTCTGAGTGGCTTCCATCCCTCCGTCCAGTCTCTCACATGGTTGCATCAGTGGTTTTCCTGTTCCTGTGCCATCCCACAGCCCAGAGCCGCTCTGCACTGTCAAACCATCCTGCCTCAGTACACGAGTTGGGACAAGAAATAATAGCTCTGGCAATGGGGCCACTATCCCCAACATGTCCAAGGAGGAGTAGGAAGTCAGGTTTGAAGTGCTCATGGAGCAGCCCCCCCCCCCATTTCTCAGGGAGGTGCCCAAGGGGACATGCATCTTAATAAGCTGGCAGGAACGTGTACCATGTCCCTGCTTTCCAAGAGCTGCCCCATGAAAGGTACCCTGACCACTGCTTCTGACTCACATCATCACACATGACTCAGGACTCAGATCCTGGTAACCATATTGTGTGGCCACACTGCCCCACATCTCAGACAAGGAAACAGGTCACACGGTGGGGCTGGACCAGGCTCTCGTTCCGCCCTCTGGTTGGCTCTCCTCTGTATGGCAGACTGAGCGAGTTACAGGCAGCAAAGCCCTTCGCCCCCTTGTCCCAAAGCATCGAGAATGACTCCACACCTGGATGCTCGGGCGCCCCTGACACACCTGCTAAAGGTGGTCCCCTGTGCTCAGGGATTGCATTTGATTTGATTAGCGCCTACAATGCCAGCTATTAACCTGATAATCTACAAATGACATTTGTCCAGTAGAAAAGATGACCCCATGGATGATGTCATTACTGCCCTGCCGGTGAGACCCAGTTTCACATCTCTGTAGCACAGGTGACCCCACATCTCTTTTCCGTCTGGCTGTGTAAATCTGTCCCCCAGACGCCCATTAAAGCAGCTTCACCACCCACTGCTCCCTCCGCACTGAGTCAAATGAGTCTTCGCCGAGTCACTGACCCACACTCACTGTTGTCTGAGCATCAGGCTTGAATTTGTTAAATTATTCTTGGGTCCCATGACAGCACATTTGGGTTTACCAAGTTTTATAAACACTGCAAATTAAGCTGTGTTTAAAAAAAAACAACCATGTTCAGTAAATGTCTGACATTATGATTCATCTATAGAGTAATATTTGTTTAGTCCTCAAATAGCAACTGTGTTTTTTTTTTTCCTTTAAAGATAGAATAGAATAGAATAGAATAGACCAGACCAGCCCTCGGGAGGGGAGTGCTTATCAACTCACCATCTGGGCTAGCCTGGCTGGTGATGCTGACAGGAATCTGGAAAGGCACAGGGCACTGGTGTTCAAGTCATCCCCACACAGCAGAACACACGGTGGGCCCCCAAGCAAGTTGGAGGGGAGCGTGGCAGCAGGCAGCCTTGACTGTGCTCCCTGGGGAAAGGTCGTCACTCACTTTGGCTTCTGCTGGTGTCACCAGAAGGCTGAGGAGGGGTATGCTGTACATTTGATGGTGGCACCGTTTCCAAACCTGTGAACCCCAGAGGAGTAAGGGCAATTCTGGGGAGTCGTCATTGCAGGAGGTCCACTGAGGTGACTAAATGTGAAAGGGAATAGATTTGGCTCCCAGGAAGGTACGTCTACAGTGAGGACGTGTCACGGGCAAGTAAGGAGGTTGTCTCTAGTGACAAGGAGGATGGAGAAACCAGTGGACCCAGACTCAGGAGACCTGGGCCCAGGCCCCACCTGTATCCTCCGTGAACAACCCCACAGATGGACAGGGGAGCTGTGAGACCCAGCTGTGGGGAGAGGCTACTGGGAAATTCATAAAATCAAAGTTATATTGTCCCTCACAACCAATGGTCAAAGCCCACAGTATTCCACGAGAGCCCTGGTTATTCACAGACATTAAACACTAAAGTTTCTTCTCAAAGCCTCACCCATAGTTCCGTCTCTGTGACCCTGGCATCCTTCAAAAACCGGGCACTCCAGGAAGTGATTCTTTTCTCTCCAGTCACTTCCTCCTCCTCAAGCAGATTTTTTTCTGATTCATCTCAAGAAAAAAGGGAAAAAACATTTCACTTTCCTCAACCTCTTTCTTCCTAAGTGATTCTAAATCCTACCTAGAGGGGAAAAACAGATAAGAAATAACTAGGGGCTTGGCAGGGTGGTGGCTCACGCCTGTCATCCTAGCATTTTGGGAAGCAGGAAGATCATTTGAGCCCTAGAGTTCAGCTGTGATGATGCCACTACGTTCTTCTCTTTCCCAGGTGATGGAATGAGACCCTGTATCAGAGGAAAAAAAGGAAGGAAAGAAGAAAGAAGGGAGGAAGGAAGGAAGGAAGGAAGGAAGGAAGGAAGGAAAGAAGAAAGAGGGAAGGGAGGGAGGGAGGAAGGACCTCAAATTACAAAAGAAAATTAAATGTCTCCAGTTTGGGAGTACTCTACATCCCAGGTTCCAATGGAGAAACAGAGGACAGAACCCATAGGGTATACACACATATAGGAAAAGGCAGAGAGAACAAGAGACAGAGGGCTTTATTTATAGGAATGGGCATTCCTGATTACCAAGGCTGGCAAGTTCAAATCTGCAGGTCAGGCTGGAAGCTTCATGGCAGGAGCTGATGCTGTCGTTTTGAGAAAAAATCTCTTCTTTCTCTAGGAAACCTCAGTTTTGCTCCTAAAGCTTCAGCTGATTAGATGGAGCCCACCTGCATTGTGGAGGCAATCCTCCTCAGCTGAAATTAACTTGATTGTAGATGTCAACCCCAATTACAAAGCACCTGCATAGCACTGCCCGGATTCCTGCTTGATCAAATCCCTGGATATGATGGCGTAAACAGGGTGACAGAACAGAGTCTGAATAGAATAGAATAGACCAGACCAGCCCACGGGGAGGGGAGTGCTTATCAACTCACCATCTGGGCTAGCCTGGCTGGTGATGCTGACAGGCATCTGGAAAGGCACAGGGCACTGGTGTTCAAGTCATCCCCACACAGCAGGACACAGAGTGGGCCCCCAGCCATTCACAAGGCAGCTCTGAATATGGGGCTCTTCCAGTTCCCCTCCAACCCCCAAGCATAGCTGAGAAATGGAGGCAGGAGTCCATAGGACTCTCCCAGGTGGTGGCAGATGCAGGACTAGTTATCAGGCCACACACCATGTTTTATTTGGAAACACTGGGCCATACACTACCACAAATACAACATATCTCAAGACATCAGATCCTCTTTACCCTGGTTAAATTTGAAGAGAAAAACCCTTCCATGCCCAAATGCAAAAAAAAAAAAAAAAAAAAAATTAAAATGATAGCAACAACAATAACAACAACAAAACCCAGAGATTCATCCATTTGGAGAAGACGCTTCTTCCTTAAGAGTTGCAGCCTGCAAGGTGGCATCCTGCAGGCTGGGAAGCTTAGCCTCTGGCAGAGCCCGCAGCAGGCACTTCAAAGGAGAGGAGCCAGAAAGGGATTTATGCAGACCCGGCTGGCCAAGGGCATCTATTCCACAGGTTATAGGAGGAGCTAAGACTATTCCCAAAGGGGAAGCTGCACATGCGTAGTAAGCAAATATGTGTGTGTTACAGGCATCCCATGTTCATTTTAGGGTGAAGACTGAACATTTAAATTAAAATTAGGTCCTCTATGTCGAATACTGGAGCAGTGCCCAGCCTCTGTCAAGTAGCCAGAGCCAGTTCATGGTCATGATCTCTTAATGGGAGAAATTAGTCTCCAGACCAATCAAAGCTGTAGTTACCCTTATGAGAGGTCAGTCAGTGTGTGTAGCAACCGATGAGTTTCAATTGTTTCAATACTGCTTGTTTAGCTGCTAGAGAAAAAGATAAAAACCTTGTGGCAGTTAGAACACAGTTTACTTTTTAAGTTTAGGGATGCATGACTTAACCCTTGCCTGGCATGCCTTAGGTTCTATTTATAACTTGGTGTCTTGTTACCACAGGAGTCCATTCCACCTCTCTCATGTGTTTGTTTGTTGACCATTCATCTGTCATCCTTGGAGAAGTTCCTGTTCAAGTCTCTTGCTCACTTATAGAGGGGGTTGGTTGCACTTTTCTTTTCTTTTCTTTTCTTTTGCAGTTTTTGGCTGGGGCTGGGTTTGAACCCACCACCTCCAGTATACAGGGCTGGCACCCTACTCCTTTGAGCCACAGGTGCCTCCCTACACTTTTCTTGTTTAATTTGAGTTCTCCGTAGATTCTAGTTAACAAGGGCATAGATTTCAGACAAATTGGGACTGTGATCCTTGGTAGCCGTGATGCCATGGGCATGTTGGGATGCACAGAGGCAGGGCATGCCGGCTCCACTGCCCCTGTGTACCCTGTCCTTCACTCAAAAGCCAGGTACTTCGTGGAATCATCTCTCTCTTGGAAGGAGAAGCACATGGGCTCCCACACTGCAGTCCCAGAGCTGTGGCTCAAGACAAATGCTACTTCCTCATCTCTAAAATGAGCAGAGGTGGCTAACTAAGCCCTAAATTCTGAGCCTTTGTGGATAATGATGTTGTCTCCTGTGATCACAGAAGTTTATGGTTGTCATCTTTCTCTTTCAATGACAACTCTTTGGTTTTAGCCATGATTTATTTGCTGCCAAGTCCTTCATATGACCAGCAACCCCAGTCATTGTATGTCATCTGTTACCCCCATTGTTCCTCTGGGAAAATGCTGCCTGCCTTCCAAAGCAGTTTCTAGACTGTATCACAGCAAAATGCCTATGGTGTCTGTGCCTCATCTGTCCTTGTCACCTGGGTAAGGGAGCTCCCACTGCTGTCAGGAGGGTCCATCTGTGACTTTCCTGCTATTTATGGCTTCCCAGCAATGGTTCTGAAAGTGGAGAGGAAGAGAAGGGCTGGAGAGAAGAAAGCCTCAAAGTCACACCCTGTCCAAGGCACCTGAGTCAACACAGTGCCACAATGCAGAGGTGGGGTAACCGAGGGGAACATTCCAAATGTTGGCAAGCACTTCTCAAAACCACCCCCACTTACTCCCAAGAAATCAATTCTCTTGTAATTCCACATGTCCAGGAAGCCTTTGAAATGTCAGCATCTCTTCATCCTTAGAAGAAACACAAATTTCAGCAAAATACAAGATAACAAAGTTATCTTCTACCAAACAGAGGTGCACCACGCACACGGGTGCAGGCAGACACCTTGTATGGGGCTGGTGTCTGTCCATGTGAGCTCTGTGAGTGTTGCTGACTTGAGCTGAGGCAGAAGAGACACCAACAGGCAGCCAGTGGCAGTGTGACCTCGGCTCTACGGTCTGCCGCTTTGGACATCTCTTCAGTGGCCTCCATCCAAATTTTTGTCTTCGGAGCTGTTTGTTACCAGCCTTCAGTCTCAGTGGGCAGGGGCTACCTTTGCTTTAGGTGGGACAAGACCTCCAGCTGGGGCTGCATAGGGGCTGCAGATGAGCCCACAGGTGAGGCCTGAGGTTGTCAAGGTGACCCCACCGCAGGCCAGCCCAAGCACTAGGATGTCAGCTTCTCAGGTAAGTTTGGCGAGGCCCAGGTGGCATTAAAGACACACATGATGCAAGTCCGCCATGTACATTCAAAGTCCCTTCAATAGTCACAGAAAGCACTTGAACAGAGCAGGCAATTCAGCCCATGCTGGGACTCAGTGAGCAGGCCTGGCATGGGCTGAACCAGCTGTGGCTACCGGCATTCCCACCTAGACTTGGAGGACACATTTCTTTAACCCCAAGCTGCCTCCTCACCTGAAGCTCAGCTGGAGAGGAGTCACCTGTTTCCAGGGCAATGCTAAAGCCATGGTGCCTTCATTTTGACCATATGAAATGTTTTATCATGAGTTAATCTCATTCTTTTTATTTTTTTATTTTTTTTAGCCAGGGCTGGGTTTGAACCCACTACCTCCAGCATATGGGGCCAGCACCCTACCCTTTTGAGCCACAGGCACCGCCTGAACCTCATTGTTTTTAAATGCCCTATTTATTTGTAACAACTAATACATGGGCATAGAATAAAATCAAAGCTGTGCAATGCATTCCCCCCCAATTCCCATTTGCTTTCCAGAGACAAACCCCGTAACAGGTTCCCTGCGTGTCCTTCCAGAAAGATCTATGTGAATAGGGCAGATGCCCTCTGGCTGTCCGCACCACCCTGCTCCTTGCTCTTTTGCACTCACTGATAAATGCAGGAGATACGCCTCAGTAAAGACAGGCCGCCCTACTCTTTCAGCAATGGCTCAGCATGGCTCTCTCCGGTGATACGTGATAATGTATTTAATCCATTTCCTATTAGCAGGTAGGTTTCCATTCTCTGCTCTTACAATGCTGTAGTGATTAACTCTGTGCATCTGCCTTCTCACACCTACCAAAACACGTCAGATAAGCTTCTGCATGTACAATTTCTAAATCAAAGGGCATGGTCATTTTAAATTTAACAATTAGCAAATTGCCAGAGAGGTGACGTATACTCCATCAGCAACTCCTTCAGCCTGAAGGTGACAGGGTAATGTAGAGTCACAAGGGAAACCCAGTGTTTAAAATTTGCCCTGTCTTATGAAACTGAGCGTATTTTTCACATGTTTATTGGCTATTTATATATTTTGCCTCTGTCTGTTTTTGATCTCTTTGTTTGATTTGGAGGCACTCTCCATTTATTAAAGAAATCAGCCCTTTGAGTTGGCAGGACTTTCAATTGGCTTTTTTGTCTTGATTATCTTATAGGATTTATTTTTTCCGCACAGGAGATTTTTGTGTAGTTGAATTTATGAATTTTATCTTTCATGGTTCTGGGCTTGGGATCATACTTTTAAAAGCTTTCCGCTCTCTAAGATTGTAAAAATCAGTTGACTTTAAATCCCCACATCTCCCCCATCCTCCCACACACTCTGTAAAATTTAACTCTACCACAATTACATCGCTTAATACCAAAATTAAGGCTATTGAGGCAGAAACAACGTAATAGAGGTTTGTTGGAAGTGAAATGTGAGGATCAACCCAGGAAGACACACCAACAAAGCTGGTCATGTTCCAAAGCCTGTACTGGCTGGTAGGCTTTTGTAAGAAAGTTTAAGAGACTTATTCTTTACATTGGAGGCTACAATACAGAGGTCAGGATCACTGGCTACACAAGATAACACACAGGCTAGGATGTTCTACAGAGCAGACAATCAGCAAAACTTCATGATTCAGACAAATCTGTCTCTCCCTCAATGTCAGTAGGTTACAAATCAATTAGCATCGAGATGGCTTAAGGAATTCACAACAGATGATAAGATTTGAGGGTTTCACAATATGATTATTTACTCAGGGACAAGAAGTGAGCCATGGGCCATAAGATCTTCCCCAGGCATTAATCTGGAAGCCCTCCCAATGTGACCTGTAGGTTATCAATACCTACCTACCCACACAATTACAGCTTTCCTGAGTTGGAAGGGATGTAGAGGATCAATATGTCCCACCTGCCTGTTTCAGCAGTGAGGGACTGAGACACCACGGGGTAATTTTATCACCTGAGGTCACCCACCCCCAGACCCAGGGAGTCCCAGCCTTTCTCTCCCCCCACATCTATGTGGCCCCACATCAGCTCTGGGCCTGGTCTCTCTGGGGAGCCCTGGAGAAGAGGTGAACAGCAGCTTCCACTGTCTCCTGTTCACATTCAACTTCTAGCTGAAATTCAGCCGATTCCCAAATAATGTGATGACTTTGATTGTAAGTTTTGGCAGGAGACGCAAATAAAATTCCAGGGAGCAAAGAGGCAAAATGCTGTTTCTGCCAATAGCTTTTTAGGGGGATAGACAAACACATTCTGGAAAAAGCACATCCTGGGTTTGGCTCTCCCTGGGAGAATAACACATAGAACAATATGGGGTTGGGAGCTCAGAAAAGAGAGGGGCCTCCCTGTGCCCACCCACACAAAGCCCTGCAGGAGAACCCAGCAAAGGTGTCCAGAAGTCTGACCAGGGGATGGAGGCACGGTGTCCACTGAGGCTCTTTGAAGATACTGAGGAATAATTACTGCTTGTTTGCAGCTGATGGGTGTCCAGCCCATCCATCACCTACTTTGGTGTAAGAGAAGCCCTCAGGCTGGAGTTGGAAGGTGACTGACTGGCAAGTCTGTTTCTCTTTCTTCTTCTATAAAGTGGAGTCCTTCATTACCGATCCTATGGGGACAATTCCCTTCCTAATGCCTTAAATCAAAGAGCAATACTGTCTAACTCTTTGTATGTGATCTCAGGTAGATCTTCGTGTCCTTCTGCTCCACACTGTAACTCCTGGAAGTTCAGGACTCAGAGGGCAGACACAGTACCCTAATTCCTGCTGCCCAGAGCAAAACTCCCTGGTCCCTGGGCAGCTGGCTGCATCTACACCTTGGAGGGAGAATCTTTAGTGATTCTTCCTAGCTCTGCTCCCACCAGGTGGAGGCAGGTAGGCAGGCGGGCAGGGAAGCTGCACCCACCGAGGAGGTGGGAGGGGAGGGACAGTGTGCCGGGCAGCTCGGATGGCGTCATCCACCCCGCGCTGGTCTGATCTTTCGTATTCACGTACATTAAGGTGTGTGGCCTGTGGCTGGTCTCTGCCCTGAAGATGTCAGCCTGACACAGGAACAGGTGGAAAGCTGGTACAACTGTATGGCCTCCCGGGCTAGGCGTGTCTCAGGGGCCGAGCTGGGTGTTCACTACTTCTACAGGCGCCCCAACGACCACGCCGTCCCAAAGCAAGTCCAAGAGCGGCTCCGACCTTCGCAGGCACCGGGGTCATACCGGCACGTACAAGGAAACAGCCTGGGCCTGGCGCACTTGCGCGTCTCGGAGCCGCAGCCGCAGGGACACTGACGCCGCTCCCCTCCCGCGCCCGCTCCGGTGCTCGTGGAGCCCGGGCGCGCCCCCTGCTGCCCGCTCGGCGGAGACGCCACGGGAGGTGGACGCAGTGCGCGCGCAGGGACCGCCAGGTTCTCCGCGGAAAGGGCCCGGCGCCCCCGGGTACCTGCCGGCCTCGGCGCCCCGCCCCACGCCGCACCTTTGCGGCAGGGCGTCCATCCTTTCTGCAGCTCCTGCGACGAGCGTCTGTTCGCTCCTAGGTGTCGGGGGTTTGTAGAACCACCAGTGACCAACCGTAAATTTGTGCAGACTTGGAGACCAGAGGCAGCGGGCGCTTTGTGTGCTCCCTGCAGGTAGGAGACCCCTGGCAGCACGTAGAGACCCCACTTCGCAGAAACTTGGGGCGTTCGCACCGCATGCGTGCGACGCCCTGCACCTTGCGGATAGCAGAGAGGGCGGTGCTCTCTGCTCCCCACCGCCTGAACACCCCTTTACCATCCTGGGCCCCTGTGCAGGACAGGCGAGCCCAACACGAGTCCCTGGCCACAGCTTGGTGGTCCTGAACCTTTGAAAACCCCTCTGGATGAAACTGTGTCTTCCCCAACCCTACCTCTCGGCCTTCGATACCTTCTGGGGGTCAGGGGCCCCAGGAAGGGTGGCTTTCCACCAGCCGAAAACGTCTGAGCTGAATTTTTGCAGTTTTCTTTTTTTCCCAAACTTTTAAATTCATCTTCCAAATGCATAATGCTTAATAAGCTTTGTGAACTAACCCCCCACCCCTGTCAGACCATGAGGGGCATCTCTGCCCTGCGGAGGAAGTCCCCTCACCAGCCACGCCTGGAGTCACACTGCCCTGAAGATTTCAGGAGGGAATCGCCAGATTCTCTTTCCATTATCATTGGATTTTTATCACACACAGATACATTTATATCATATATGTCATATACACACATATATGGTGTAATATACACATGATACAATTAATTTTAGAATTAGTTTGATTACTCCATGAACCACTCTGGGGTGAGGCCTGTATTTAATGATCCTGCCAGGATCTCCAGGAGTCTCCTGCACGGGAGGGCTCTGGGAGACAGGTAGGAAAGGAAGCAGGTGGGAGTGAATGAATGAAGCTGGTTCCCACCAGGTCTCCTTGGTGGGTGAGTCCTAGGAGGCTGTGGCCAGCATTCCTCACAAAGACTGACAGGTAATGAAACCACCTCAGAGCCACTTCCATGTAGAGGGGTGGGAAAGCCAAATGTTACGTGACAAACCCTTTCATTAAAAGCCGTGCAGCAGAGAAAGATGGGCCTTTTCTTGCCTCCTTTGGTGCTTAAAGAATGATCTTGAAATCAGAAGGCTGCAGCTGATGCACACAGCTGAGGAGCCTCCCGGGGGAGGGAGCAATAATTAATTCAGCATTTCCCCTGAAGAGGCTGTGATCATGCAGAACACCAGACCTGGGGGGTCCTTCACCAGCATTCATTCAACAAACCCTTAACTGAGGCCAGCACCGTGAACCAAAACAAACTTGATTTCTAAAGGGAGAGAGACAGGCAATAAACAAAACAAAGGACCTGGAATCAAGTATGGACAGAAAAAGTGTAGACACCTGAGTTCTAATGAGTGGACTTGAGCAAGGGGCCGGCTGCCTGACTAGCTGGCCTTGGGGTTTCTGCCAACCCAACGGAGAGCTCGGGCAAACGCTCTGGTCTTAGACTTTGGCAAGATGCTTGAGAACATCCTTGCAGCTTTGGCTCTGATTCTTTGTGCATCTCACTCCAGTGAGAATTCTGCCAGGATTGTCACCTCTGGAGATGTCATATGTAGTGACTAAGGATGAGCTGGGGACACACACACACACACTTGGCCATCACTCAGCAGCTCTGTGAGAGGCTGTTTATGTCCAGTTCATCATCAGTCCAATTCCCTGGCTCATTGCAGTTACTGCAGCCCCAGCCGGTCCTAGAGCAGCCGGGATCCTTGTACTTAACCTTCAGGTCGCTGGATGTCAGGAAGGTGGGATCAGCAGCTTCGTCAAGTGACACTGCTTCTCCTGAATCAACTCAGAAGCCCGTGGAAAGCCCACCTTCCAAGCCCCACCATCCTCACCACTGCACATCACCACCCCGAAGACTCACATCCCTTTGATGTGTGAAAATCTGGACTTCGTTCCAGTTATTGTTTGTTTAGTTTTCTTATTGAGTCGGGATGTTTACTGGCCATTTGTATTACTCTTCTTGAAAATTACCCATTTTTATTTTTGCTGAATTTTCTCTCAAATAAGTCATCTTTTTCTTAGTGATTGACAGAAACTATCTTCATATTACGGATGTGATATGTTGTCTACCATATATATGCAAATATTATCTCCCAATGTGTCACTGTAAAAAAAAAACTTTCATCTTTATCAAGTTGCTAAGCTATTATGAGTTTTTATGCGTCTTTGTTTTTTACTTTATTTAATATTTTACTGTTCAATATGAGGCTTGATACAAGATTTCTGGCACATATGCTTAACCAAGTAAAATAACTTTGCTTCTGTCCTCAGCTTAGGGTTCTTTTAAAATAAGGAATTAATCTTGAATTTTTGAAGTCAATAATTTTAGTTTTTCTTCTTTAAACTCCTAGTATTCTTTATAATTCCTTCTGTCATTCTATTAAATACAGGTTGGCCATAAAGTTCGTGTGCAATTTTAAATTCTACACTATTTTATTTATTTATTTTTTTTTTGAGACGGAGCCTCAAGCTATCCCCCTGGGTAGAGTGCCATGGCATCACAGCTCATAGCAACCTCCAACTCCTGGGCTCAAGCGAGTCTCCTGCCTCCGCCTCCCAAGTAGCTGGGACC
>CAUYQV010051321.1:0-15228 GCA_963574575.1 Galagoides demidoff | reverse complement strand
TCGATGGGCACTTGGGCTTCTTCCATGACCTCGTAATTATGAATTGGACTACAATAAACATTCTGATACAAATATCTTCATTGTAATATGATTTTTGGTCATCTGGGAATATACCTAAGAAAGGAATTGCAGGGTCAAATGGCAGGTGTATTTTTAGTTCTCTAAGTGTTCTCCAGATGTCCTTCGAAAAGGAACATATTAGTTTACATTCCCACCAGTAGTGTAGGAGTGTTCCCTGTTCTCCACATCCACGCCAGCATCTTTGGTTTTGGGATTTTGTGATATGGGCTAATCTCACTGGGGTTAGATGATATCTCAAAGTAGTTTTGATTTGCATTTCTCTGATTATTAAAGATGGTGAGCATTTTTTCATATATCTGTAGGCCATATGCCGATCTTCTTCAGAGAAATTTCTTGTCAAATCCCTTGCCCACCCTGATATGGGATCACTCGTTTTCTTCTTGCTAATACGTTTAAGTGCTCTATAGATTCTGGTTATTAAACTATTGACAGAGACATAAAGTGCAAAAATCTTCTCCCATTCTGAGAGCTGTCTGCTTGCTTTACTTACTGTGTTCTTGGCTGTGCAGAAGCTCTTTAGTTCGATCAAGTCCCAATAGTGTATTTTTGATGTTGCTTCAATTGCCTGGGGTTTCCTCCTCATAAAATGTTCACCCAGGCCAATTCCTTTAAGTGTTTTTTTCTACACTTTCTTCTGTATTTTTATGGTCTCATGTCTTAATTTTAAATCTTTAGTCCAGTGAGAGTCTAACTTAGTTAATGGTGAAAGGTGTGGGTCCAGTTTCAGTCTTCTACAGGTTGCCAGCCAGTTTGCCCAGCACCATTTATGAAATAGAGAATCTTTTCCCCACTAAATGTTTTTAATTGGCTTGTCAAAGATCAGGTACCAGTAAGTAGTTGTATTCATCTGTTGGCTCTCTGTTCTGTTCCATACATCTACCTCTCTATTTTTGTGCCAGTACCATGCTGTTTTGATAACAATGGGTTTATAGTATAATCTGAGGTCTGGTAGCGTGATTCCTCCTGTTTTCTTTTTATTCCTGAGTAACGTCTTGGCTAATCGAGGTTTTTTTCTGATTCCATATAAAATGAAGTATTAGTTTTTCAAGATCTTTAAAATATGACAGTGAAGCTGTCCGCGGGGGTGCGCACAGCTCTAGGAAGTACTTCTGTGGCTGCCTGGAGCTAGGGAACTCCTCTCCGGCCACCCGCCGCCCGTGGGAGGCTTTCAGCTCTAGTAACCAGTTCTGGACCTGCCCAGAGCCCTGGGGCAAGGTGTTTCTCTGCTGCCTGTGGGGTGCAAGGCTCTAGCAAGCAGTTCTGGGTCCTCCCAAACTGGAGGACTCCTCCGCCGCTGCCTGCGGGGGTGCGCTAGGCTCTAGCAAGTACTTCTGTGGCTGCCCTGCGCAGGGGGCTTCTCTGCGGCCACCCACCACCTGTAGGAGGTGGGCGGCTCTAGCAAGCAGTTCTGGGGCCCGCTTTGTACCTGTATTTTATGTTCTTAAATGATCTTTCTTGGATTTATAGCTTGCCGAACTTCTTTCTGGGCTCAGCTCCCTGTCTTTGGCTTCATAGATTCTGATTCCAACCAGTTTTTCTTCCTTTGCTCAGGAACCTCTGACCAGGGTTGCTACCAGTCGGCCATCTTCCCAGAATCAATAGTTTCTTTCAGGTTGTTCCATAGAAGTCACATGTCAGTGTAAGTGCAGTTCTTCTGCTCAGCTTATTCATTATAATTTCTCTTTAATTCACCAAATATCTACTGAGGGATACCAAGACCAGCTATCCCCAACAAACACCAGAACTGCAGATTTATTTTTTCATAAGCTTCATTTTGAGCTTGTTAGATTACCAGATAGCAGTGAATAGTGCCTATACAGTGTATTCATACATCTCATTCTTTTGTGCCTTAGGAGGCCCTTGGGAGCTAATACTATCATTACGTTATTGCTATTATACACACAAAGACGATGTAGCTCAACAACAGTGATTTTGCTGAAGGTCACACAACTGCTAATTTAGTCAGGAGTTGCACCCAGGTCCTTCATCTCTGAGTATTAGCTAATGCTACTGGAACATCATGACTGGTTATGAGTATTTGGGATCCTGAGTTTTTCCCATAGACTTCTAGAGAAGCATTTGTATGGTTTCTGGTATCTTAGACCTTCTCTCCAAGTCTTGGGGCAGTGCAGAGGTTGTCTGAGAGTTGAGAATGCAATAATCTCCAAACTTATGAAAAAATAAATCTGCAATTCCGGTCTTTGTTGGGGAGACTGGTTGGTTTTAATAGGAGAGTATCTCTCAGTTGATATTAAAGGAATATCAACTGGAGTAGCGTATCCCTCAGTTAATATTAAAGGAATGTAATAATCTCCAAACCAATGGAGCTAGAAAATGTATCAAGGGAGTGAACAGATGAGTCAGGTCTTGAGTGAGCAGAAGAGAGTGAGAGTAACAGGCTGAGCAGAGAAAGCAGTGGTCTGGGACAGCTGCCCAGAACTGCCTTTGTCATCTGGGTAATAATTACAGTTCCAGGGATTGATTTTTAGCTAAATGGCAACTTTCTGAGCTCATGTTCCCTTATTGTGACATTGATGTGGCAGTGATTTAAAAATTTCATAAAAGGAATTTGGGGGAAGATGAGTTTAGCTGAATCCTAGGTTATGTGTTGAAGTTCACCAAGGGGTGCTAATAAAGGCAGAGTGCTGATCAGATCCACCTTCACCCTACCCCCAGCTAAGAGATAGTGAATATACCTCCCAGACTCACTACAGTTAAACTTTAGTCTCTACACTTATTTTTGTGGGATCTTTTAATTTTCTGGTGTTTCTCAACGTATGGTTTTCATCCAGGCCTGGCACACAGCCATATATGTGATAGAGCTCCTGAAAAATAAATACCATTCTCTCTGTGCCATCCAGAATCCACAGGATTCCCTAGGACAGATTCAATTTTTCTTCCTTACCTGGGGTCAAAGGTATGACAACTCTCAGGTTCCCTTGACCATGCCACTTGGAAGTCTTAAAAGAGAATAATGCCTCCTACCCTGAAATACCACTAAGGTGTGATGGTAGGCCTCTGAGTTGACCTCTTCTCCAATAGAAGTTTCTAACATTCCCAAGAAAAATTGACCTAGCTATGTTTCCATATACATATGGCTTATTAAAATTGAACACTGATTCATTTAACCAACCATTCACTTATCAAATACTTATTAAATTCCAGTGCACAGTTCTCATACTGATGTTATAAAAGTTACTTCTATAATGATGTCATTTTGTCTGTCTACTCATTAAAAGGAGTATAAAGGTAAACTTTTGAATCACTGTTAACTAACACAGTTCCTGGCTCACTGAAGGTGAACTGTGAAGATTGTTGGATTAAACAAAAACAATCTTTGCTATTGATATTCACTGAATAGCACAAATGTGCACAAGATAAAGATAATAGAAACTAATTTAGGAGTATTAAAATTAGGTAGCAAATGCAGTGATTATCAGTATTTGGGTAATAGCTAGTTAAACTCTTCCTCTTAAGGCAAAGAATTGTCTCTTATCAGTAGGACCAGGATTCCTTGCTCTTCTGCATTTATTCAATCCTACATTCATTCAATAAGAATTTATTGAGTTTTACCAAGCACTGAGACAAATATGATGAATCCATTAGTGTTCAATATTTACTCCTTACCCTTTTGTAAGGGCAAGGTAAAAACACTCTCATGTTTTTTTATCTGGGAATTTAGTACTATTCAGGACCAATAATCTTGGTGAGTAGCTTTGTGGATAATAGAGTTTGGCAAGGACATTATAATCTCAACTATAACCTCATGGTATAAAGACATTGACTCTTGAGTTTCCTAAAGCAGCCAGGAAGGGAAGGCATATGTTCCCTGCACACTAGGCACAATGAAATGTTCATCTTTTTCAGGGTATTATAGAGATAATTGCATTCTGAATTAGTTTTCCTCTATCTTTGTCTATTATTCCTATTCTTAGTCAATTCTTAAGTTCCCCCATTTTTGAATTTATAAAACTTCTAGTAGATTCCAGAACTCTTTCAAAGTCTTTTTTCCTCCAAATATCTGTAATAAAACACAGCATCATGGTCTGGAGTACCTCTTATTTTTTCTTAAGGTTGGAGACTTATTCATTGGCCCTTTCTTATTTCCAAATCCTGGCTATCTTTGCCAGTTTCATTACATTCTTAGTGCAAAGACCTTACTGATATCTTAAGACTTTTATCACATCTCAAATTTCACTGGTAATTTTCTAGCCCCACAGCTAAACTGACTCTTCTGATTTAGAAGTAAATCAATGCTTAATTTGCAAGAGGAAAGCCTAGAAGACAGAGATGGAAGACGGGTGACTATGTAGCTCCTTCATTTCTCACTGACTATCGTGGAAGTGATTGGGCTGAGTCCTTTGAGATACTCAGGGATTCAGTACAAGATAAGCACTCTATGATCACTGAGCTTTGAGAAGGAGCTATAGGAAGTATTGGCCACGAACTGCTGAAAGGCTAAGGAAGTTGAGGTAAGAGTGCACTCAAATGAGTTCTGGGGCTTAGGAGGACCCTAAGGAGTTCTGAGTTACCATGGATGGATCTCAGGTGGCTTAGACTAAAACAATGCTCCCTGTGCCTTGTGTATTTCAGGACCCCTGAGTGTTCCTTTCATAGTCTCCTAACCAAGGAAATGAATAGAGTAGACATGCCCTTGTTATACACCCGAGTTGTAATCAAAACTGAAGAAGTTCAGAAGCTAGTTCCAGAGATTTTGAAATTCAGGATGAAGTTCCTTTTACTCAATTGTGTCAAGGTGCAAAGAATATGAAAGGAGAGCTGGTGGGACAAAGACAGAAGGATATCATGGGACTGTGTGTCATCATAAGCATAATTGTTATTTTCCCAAATGTGTTGAGTAAAATTAAAAAATGAAAAGGCTCTTCTTACAAGTACTTCTATGTGCAGCACAATGCTGCCAGCTGGAGGGAGGTTTAGACTGGTATGTTGGTCTCCACCCGTCTTATTTCTAGGCTCACTTGGTCAAGGAACACACAGTGCTTGTTACATGCACGTGAAGTGGCTGTGAAGCAGAATAGTCAAATCGTTGCATTCTTGGTTCCAGTTGCCGATGGAGATGAGAACTGAATTATCTGGCAGAATTATAGAATTTATTTCTATAAAATAATCTTGACCTATCAAATGATGAAAATGGTCATTTCCTTAGTTGAATGAGAAAAGGCATCTGAAAGGCCTCTGTGGCATGTTAGTAATAACATGAGATTTGGAATTCGGAGGATCTTGGCTAGAGTTCAATTTATGGCATTTACTAAGTGTGCACCCTTGTCAAAATCACTTAATCTCTCTAAGCCTTAATTTTCTCAGGTCTTAATTGGGGAGAATAATATCTACCCCATAGCCAGTTCATAAGAAGATTATTATGAACATGAAGTGAGATAAAATATATAAAAGTACTTGGCAAATTTAACAAACGTTTAAGCCCAAGTCAATTTTTGTGCCAGGAACTCTGCTAAATGCCCTGGGTAATATGGGAGAGAGCACTTATGCCCTCAGGGAAGTGGAAGCATAGTGGGGGAACAGAGAGGTAATTAAATGATTATAATCCCATAAGGTTACATATTTTATAGTATTAGGCACAAAGTACAATGGGATGATAAAGAAAGCAAAGTGCTGAGATGATGGGAAACAATAGGTAAATTAAAGGTTGCCAGGCCAACATCATTTTGGAGGTTTCAAGGGGGTAGTTTGTCAAGTGGATTAAATAACATGTGTATTATTATTATTATTATTATCCAGCATCTAATACTACCCAAACTCTACTTACATAATCTGCTTATAGATCCAACATTGTTTTTTCTGGTTTTCATCAAACTGGTTAACATAACCATCCCGGCATTTTCTTAGTTATTGTGTTAAGACATTTATATTCTACACCTAATAAATTTCACATATACCTTTGTAAGATGCACCCTAGGTGTTGTCCCACCAATTACCCTCCCTCCACCCATCTTCCCTTCTCCCCTCCCTCTCCCCTTTTCCCTTCTTCTTGGGCTATAATTGGGTTATAGCTTTCATAAGAAAGCTATACATTGGTTTCATAGTAAGGCCAAGTACTTTGGATACTTTTTCTTCCATTCTTGAGATACTTTGCTAAGAAGCGTATGTTCCAGCTCCATCCATGTAAACATGTAAGAGGTAAAGTCTCCATCTTAACAAGAGGCATAATGTAGAGAATTTAATCATGTTCCTTTTAAACTTTGAATGTAGCTTAAAAAATCAAAACATAATGATGCTACATATATGAAAACTTTTGCTCAAGACAGGCATTTCTGAGCTGGAATAGAACAACGGTGATGCAGTGAGATTTTATCTTGTAAATAACATCAATACAATGTTCAATACAGTGACAAAGCAGACATTTGTTAATGATAACATTGATCACATTTAAAAGATGTCTGATGTGTGCCTGGATATCTGAGATCTCCCTAGGTATCTATCTAGTTCATTCTATCTGGTAATCACAATCAGGGGCTCTGTAGTGATCATTTGAGCTTTAGAATAGCAATCTTGAGTCCACCCAGGAGATTTCCCTGTGAGCCTTCTCCCCCATCCCCTCGCCTGCTCAGGAGCACCTAGGAAACCCAGAATCAGTGCAAGGATTTGCTTTTTTACTCTGAACCACCTGCATGTGCTGAGTGGAATAATGAAGCAGAGCTCAGATTTAACTGTGCACAAAATGGAAATCCAGACTTTTCTGTCTGCTATATAGAATGGATTCAATCTGAACCATGTAGAAACAATAGAATAGCCTCCTTGGGCCTAGCTGGGAAGTCCAATGTGCATGTTTGCAGGGGGTGTCAATGGCTTCTCCCATTCAAACACAGCCAGGGCCTTTCTAACACTGAATGGCAGGCAGAGCTTGTAGGTCCATTTCAGGGACTAAAATGACTCAGGGGTCTTTGAATTGAGCTGAAGGAAATTTAGTAAATGGTAAAGTATGATAGAATGAAATCCACACTCAACTCATTTCCTATTGTAAATGAGTTCAGGAAGTTGAACCTTTATAAAATCTTTGATTTTTTTTTTTTTTTTTGAGACAGTCTCAAGTTATTGCCCTTGATAGCGTGCTGTGGCATCACAGTCACAGCAACCTCAAACTCTTGGGCTTAAGTGATTCTCTTACCTCAGCCTCCCAAGTAGCTGGGACTACAGACACCCACCACAGTGCCCGGTTATAAATCTTTGATTTTCTAAAAAGGGTGTTTGGGATTGACAGAGGCTCCAAATGTGGTCCCTAATTATTTACTGGCTAATTTGCCGTATTCTTTCAGGGTAACAACCATCCATTATTACTGCTAATTTTTAGCATTCAAAGTACCACGTCAACTTGCTGGTTTACAAGATGGAAAAGAAGGAAAGATGCATTCTCATGCAGAATTGCTCTTGTGCAGTATGTCATGAGCATTACCAAGTGCCTCCGTGTGCTCACACATCTGTGTGGCAGCATGCACAGAGCCGGGATGCAAAGATATGTGACAAATGATCTCTTATTCCTCTATGTCTGTTGGTGTTTCAGCCTAAGACTGAAGGACAAAATGCACAATTTGTTTGTTAAATCATGAACAGGAAGACAAGTGGACAAGTTTAGGATGAAACAGGAATGTCATCCCGTACACAACATTTGCTGAATTCCCAAAATACAGCAGGCACTGTCCTAGGAACAGGACAATATTGATTTCCATGAATGGTGGCTTATGTCAAGGAATGTAGGCCTTTTCCCAGATGTAATAGATTCTTTCCCTGAGTGTCTTGAGTGTTGCTTCAGGGTTTTCTTCCTAAAGGAACCATAACGTGCTTAACACAGCAGCCTTTTCCCACACACTGCTTCTCTTACCTTTCCAGGTCTACTGTAGCCTCATCCACATCCTCTACTATAAAGAAAATGAAAGCATCTGATAAGATGAACAATCTTTGCTTGGTATTAGATTATAGTAGAGAAAATGGAATCTCAGAGAGTTCACATTATATATGCAAGATCCAAAGCTGTCAGTTCTGTCTGATTCCAAATCCTGTGCTCTGGGATCTACCCTACAAAGACTTGAGAGTATCAGGAGCTCAGTGAAACACTCCCTTCTAGGCATGTTTGCACTATAAAATAGATACTTGCAAAAAAGTGATGCTGACTCAAAGGAATATATCTAAATGTAGGCTAGCAGGCAGTTTTTGGCTGGGGGAAAAGAAACAGGAGAATTTAGCAGCTACCACCAAGCACATCTTTTGGCTCCCCTTTACATTACCAGAAAGTGGTCAAAACTTGCTGCTTCCAATTCTCATACATTCTTTAAGTAATCTCTATTCAGGCTTGTGCTCTAAATCTCCCCAAAACCTGCTCTTAAGATACTGAACATCATGTTGCTGCATCTAATATTTGATTCCCGATCTTTATCTTCCTAATATACTAGTACCATCTAACTCAGTTTACCACTACTGCTTTTTTTTTTTAATTTTCTTCATTTCGTGTCTCAGGAACCCATATTTCTAGATTCTCTTCCTATTGCCTGAATAGTTCATCTTAGTCACCTTTGCTAAATCTTTTGCATTTCCCTGACTTCTCAATATTTGAGTGTTGCTGGGCTTAGGCTCTGAACCTTTGCAACATCATCACTCATCTAGTCCCTCATCTTTAAGTAGCACTAAAAACTGACAACTCCCATGAGTTTGGGTGGACATAGCAGCAACCCATCAGGTGATAGAAACGTCATATTTGGGAAGAGACCTGGGCAGGTCCAGAAGGCACATAAGTTACACAAAGAGGTGCTCTGACTCCCATGTCTCTGGCCTGTTTCACCAATGATTCTCTTCCAGGTCAACTGTGTATCCTCATGGGAGTTTCCTGGAGTCAGATGACCAAGGAGATAAAGAACAGCCTGGGACATATGGGCTGGACCAATGTAATATGCTGGGAGAGTAAAAAATGGACTGCTTCTGTGCTTTAGCCCCTTTGAGGGATGGTTCTGAAAGGCAGTGACAAGACAGATTCCTCCCAGTAAGCAGTTTTACGTGGTATATCTGGTCACCCAGTTTGTGTGGAGTGAGAAGTGACCCTGTTTTTTTCCTTGCCTTTTCAGGCTTCTTTGTATTTTATTTTATTTTGTTTGGTTTGGTTTGGTTTTATTCTTTGTGCCTTTTTAAAATTTCAGATTAATGGGAGGGTACAATTAGTTTACAATGTTTGTATTTGTTCAGTCCCTGTTGTAGCTGTGCCCTGACCCAGAAAGCGTGCCTTATACTCTTACATTGTGCCCATTAGGTGGGAGCATAACAATCTCTCTCCCCTCTTCCCTGTCTTCCTTCCTCCTGACTTGAATTGAGTTGGTTTTTCTCTTATGTGGGCGTGTGTTAGATCATCTACTGGCTTCATATCAGTTCTGAGGACATTGGATACTTGCTTTTCTGTGTGTTTTATCTCTATCCAATTTAATACAAAAGATGTAAACCCTCCATCCTTTTATGGCTGAATAGTATTCCATGGTATACAGATACCACAGTTTATTAATCCCTTCTGGGTTGATGGGCATTTATTTATTTTTTTTTTAATGTGTGACCCTATGTTTTTCCCCACTAATTTTCCTATTCACACACCCCACCTCCCCCTGCACAATGTTATTATATTTCATATTTCCAAAGCTTTTTCAAAGCTGTTTCTTCAGGTTGGAATCATTCTTCTATGTATCTTTCTGGAACAATGTCTGCTTATTTCCAGACTAAATTGAAATGTAACTTTGGTTTATATGGCTGGTCCTGGCTGCAAATGTCTGATGGTGGTGGGGCCTAGACTTTTGGTTTCCATCATTGCCAAAGAGCATGCAAGATGGCTTCTCCAAACAGAACAAAATTCACAAATCAGAGCACAAAACTCCCTAATCACACTTGTCCAATATAAACTCCAGGAAAAGGCATTTCTATGGGAAAATTTGAAAATCAAGTCAGAAGTTCTCTGCTGAAACATTTGCTGACCATTGCACCATTCTCTGTTTTAGGCCCCAGGGGTGAGCTATTGGATGGGATCTGAGCAGACATGGAGCACACAGCCTAGGTGAAGGCAGAAGTGGTGGTGGTAGTAGGGCAGTGAGACAATCACAGGCTGGGGACAATGGGAGGATATTAGAGAGCTGTATGGGCTAGGTAAACAAAAAGAGTGGCATGACAGATGTGACTGAATAAATGGGTAGGGGTTACTTTAGAGGGCTCATCATATTTAAGCTGAGATCAGAATACTGAGAAGCCAACACTACAAAGAGAAAGAGCATTTAAGGCAGAGGGAACAGGAAATGCAAAGACCCCATGGTGGGAAGGAGCTTAGCTGATCTAGAAGCAAAATAAGAATCAATGTGGCTGGAGTATAGTAAGCAAGGTGAGGAACAGTGTAAAACATGGCTGGATAAGTAGGCAGGGGCAGTGGCAAATAAATATAAATATAAATATAAATATAAATACACATACATATGTACATGTTTTTTAGTCCATAACATTTGCAGAATAGAAGCAAAAGTTTTAGGAGAAAAGAAAAATAGAACAATAAGAAATACAAAATTAAGTATGAATGGTTATTGATTCAGAATACGAAAGAAATGAAATTACCAAGACTTTAGATATTTAGCTGTCTTTCTTCTGAAATAGCTACAGGAAACTTATCAATACTGCCTGCATAGAAATATTTCCTAATTATAACCTGACTTTCCTTATTTAGTATAACTTACCACCTCTAATACACACAAGTCCTCATTCAAGTGAGAGTCCCAAAGCTTACACTGTATTAACTTCATGATAAATCCACCTTTGGGCAGGGTTCAAGCATATTATTTTCTCAGACATGACAAGGTTGTACTTTAAGTGAAATGTGAAAACACTGCAGTGTTTTAAGCAGTAGTGGAGCAACAATATATAATATACATGTTTGCTTTTGTGGAGACATGATAGTGGAGGGGAAGAGTGGATGCAGGAAAACCAACCAGAAGGCTTTTGTATTTGTCGGCTCTGTTGGACTCTGATTTTAGTCTGGTGAGATCCTGAGCAGAGAACTCAGCTACAGAACTCATACACAGAAACTGAGATAATAAATTTGTGTGGCTTTAAACTGCTATAAACTTAAGGTAATGTGGTGTGCAGTAATAGAAAAACTGATACATCCAGACAAAAGACAATGACTAGGATAGTGTTAGTGGCAATGGAGGAAGTAGACACCCAGACAACTGTAAGGTAGAGCCAACAGGATTTGCTAATGGGCAGTATGATGTGAGTGGGGGAAAGGGAACAAAACCAGAATCACTTCTTTTTTTTCCAGATGCAACTGGATGAAAGTTGTGCCTTCTAGTGAGATGGAAAATGACTGGGGGAAGAATATGTTTTAGTCAGGCATAAATCAACTATTTTATTTTTTTCAGCATACATATTTTTAACCTTTGTTTTGAAATTCTTTTAGGCTCACAAGATGTTATAGAAATGGTACCATGTATTTCATTTTGGAAAATTAAATTTGAGATACTTACATGATTTCCAAGTGCAAATATAAATTGAAAGCAGACATTCAAGATGAAAGCTCAGGCTTAAGATCAACACCAGAAATAAAAAAAAATGGTTATTAACATGGATGGTACTAACAGCCATGGGACTAAAAAATATCCCTAGGGAGATAGTAGCACTAAAGAAGACCAGCGGCTGAGTCCCAATGTTAAGAGTTTGGGTAGAACCAACAAGGGAAAAAAAATTGCTTTGGAATTTCCTGTAAATATCTCAAGCTGTGAATTCAAATATACATATTTACTTGAGGACCACAAAAGAGTAGAAAATTGGGACAGGCATTCAGAAATTTACTTAAATCTCCAAAATTTCTGCGAATGACAAATTAGGGTTAAAACACCATATTTGGATGATTTAAGTGTAAAGGAGCAAAACATATGGATTATATTTCCTTCCAATACATATGAATTTGACAATTAAGGACAAAATGGTGCTTGGAGCAAAAGGCTTACTGTGACATTATTAAATCCAAAATATGGAAGTAGTGGTTTGATAATCAGCAAGCAAAGCAAATGGCCCAGGGTGCCAGGAGAAATTGAATCTGGATTTTATTTTCTTTCTCCCTCCATCTTTATAGGTTTATGTCTGTCTTTGTCCTTCTTTGTTTTTATTTGTCTGTTTCTCCTGATCTTCCTGGGTTCAGGCTACCAGCTGGGTGCTCATGGACATCTTGAAAGCATATTTCCCAGCTGTCTAAAGCAATAGCCAGCTCCTCTTCTGTTTGTAGAATTCCACTGATGATTTCCAATTTGAGGGAAGGAAAAAAAATCAGTAGCAGGTGTTGCAACTCTTTAGGGGGAGTGTTGTTTATTATGGTTGTCCTCTAAAGAAATATTAGGACTCATGCAACAGTGTGATAATATATTGCTTCATATAATTTTGCATTATGAACTTCCCTTTATTTATTTTTCTGACTTTTCTACTTGAGCCTCCAACTTGTTCTGTGCTAGATAACTTTGATACAAAGGAATTAACAGCTATTTTACATTTGTTGCTAAGCAGGAATGATAAATGTGCTTAGAACTTCATTAAAATGCTGTCTGATGACAGAAATTACATAGTGGTTATACGAGATCAGACAGTTAAGTTTATAATCCTAGAATTATAAAGTAATTCTGCAAAGTAATCCTAGAAAAAGTTCTACATACCTCATTGCTAAGTATCACTATAGTCACCCTTGAGGTAGTCCCCTGGAAAAGCGATGCACAAACACCAGCACCTAGTCCACTCTTCAGAACAATTTTAGAATTTTTTTTTTTTTTTGGAATGGCTATTAGAGCAGTTCAGGCTGCTATACATATAACAAAGTACTACAGACTAGGTAGCTTTAAAGCAACAGAAATCTGTTGCACAGAGTTCTGGAGGCTGAGAAGTCAAAGATCAAGTCACTAGCAGATTCACTATCTGGTGAGCGTTAACTTCCTGCATCAGAGATGGCACCCTCTTACTATCCTTATATGGTGAAAAATGCAAGGCGGCTCTCTGGGGGTTGTTTTCTAAGGTCACATCCCATTCATGAAAGTGAAGCTCTCAAGACCTAATCACCTCCCCAGAGCCTCACTTCCTAATCTCATCTCATTGGAGATTAGGTAACATACGCATTTTTGGTGGGAAGCACAAATGGTCAGATCAGAAGACTCAGAGAAATACTACAAGGAATTAGGGGAAACCACATAGGCTAGAAATTTGAGTAGAACTGAATAACAAACACAAACATTACCTCTGCCTTCTCTAGGGCCCTGTGGGGATAAGAGCAGTGGAGTACTGGAGTCCAGGGTGCTTTACATTGTACATAAGAAAGGAGAAAGACATTTTTTAGTTTTTGTTTGTTTGTAAGTGTACAGTTTAGTGAACTTAAACATTTTTATATAGTTGTGTAACTACCACCAGAATTAAGATATAGAAGAGGGCTATCATGTCCAAAAGTTCCCTCCTGCCTCATTCAACTCTAATTTTCAGTTCTGGAAACCACTGAAGCTCCATCAACCATTGGAATTTGCGTTTTTTAAAAGCATTACATAGATGAAATCATGCAGTGTATGTGTGTGTGTGTGTGTGTGTGTGTGTATATATATTTTTTTTTTCATTTTTCTTTTTGGTCTAGATACCTACTCTCAGCATAATTTGACAGTCACCATGTTGTGGTATATATCAATAGTTTTCTTCTTTTTTTATTTCAAAATGTTACCCGGGGAGCAGAGCAAGATAGTGGACCAGAAACATAACTCACTGAGTTCTCCTAGAATGACTGGGGGAAAAAGAGAGAACCCAGCCATCCCTGGCACAGGGACCTTACCAGAGTCATATCTCAGGAAATACAGAGATGAGGTGGTGAGCTAGATACAGCATATGATCTGAGCAGTGGAAATCTGATGAATTAGGCAAGTGATTATGACCGGCAGGGATCAGCTGGTCCCCCGTGGAGGTCCAGGATGGGAGGAAGCCTTTCCAGAGTTTTCAGTTGTTGGGGGAAGCTGTGTGTTGAATGAAAAGCTAGGAAGGGTGGGGGAATTTGTCATAGGTTTGGTGGCTGGTGAGGCAACTATACTGAGAAGGTTTCAGTGGTTAGGGGGTTACCATTGTGGGAAGGTTGTGAGAAGGTCTTAGCAGAGACATAAAGCATGGCTGTCTTAATTCTGCCTGCCAGGATCAGAACTCCACTCTTGGGATAGGTTGATGGGAGTCGTACACCCCATGGGAACTGTTGTCAGGGAGCACTGTGAGACCTGCCTCTGAAGGATTCTTGTGAGCTTTCAGCAGGGTCTGAATGCAGAGGAAACAAGTAGGTGGTCACTGAAGGCAACTAAGTTAGGAATAAGGACCATAGAGGTTGCCAGCTGTGTTCTCTATCTCCTAAGAAAACCACATTGCCACCTGGTGTCACAGTGACATATTGCAACATATTGTCATCAAGAGCAAGGACTTCAGTTTATTTGGCCTTGAGGAAGAGTTTGTCTTTACTCAGGCAGAGGCAACTTCAAGACCTAAACTCTGAAACAAGGTAATTTGAAGCAAAGGAGGCAGTGAGAAGGAAAAAGGAATACAAGGAGGTGAGCAAAAAGAAAGAACACATGAGAAAGAACCAACAAGAAAAGTTGGGCAACATGAAAAACCAAAAGAGAACAACCATGAAGCAGCTACTGCAGAAGACTCCTATAAAAAATTAATGGATTTGACAGAAAGGGAATTTAAAGTATGGATTATAAAGACTATAAAAGGAATGGACAAGAAAATGAAACGACAGAACCAAAAGTCAGACGAGAGATATGTAGAATATAGAAAGGGCATGGCGGCTCGGCGCCTGTGGCTCAAGGCTCGGCGCCTGTGGCTCAAGGCTCGGCGCCTGTGGCTCAATTGGCTAAGGCGCCAGCCACGTACACCTAAGGTGGCCGGTTCGAATCCCCAGCCCTGGCCCGCCAAACAACAATGATTGCTGCAACCAAAAAATGGCCGGGCGTTGTGGCGGGTGCTTGTGGTCCCAGCTACTTGGGAGGTGGAGGCAGGAGACTCGCTTGAGCCCAGGAGTTGGAGGTTGCTATGAGCTGTGATGCCATGGCACTCTACCCAGGGGGACAGCTTGAGGCTCCTGTCTCAAAAAAAAAAAAG
>CAUYQV010051319.1:0-16168 GCA_963574575.1 Galagoides demidoff | reverse complement strand
CCCATGGTTACGCTAGCGCGAGTCGACAAAACAAGATACACAATGACTGAACACCAGACAAATAACAGACACAAAACAGAGAGGCGCGCCCCGAGAGAATGGTACCAAAAAAAGCTCAGAGTACTTGATGGCAAGGATCCTCTGCCTACAGGTTTGAGGAGGCTGACAGAATCGTCAGCCGCCCTCCAGATGACTGGCCACGCCAGTCTACAGGACGAGGACGAGGGGACCAGGGGTCCCGTCTCCTCTACAGGTTGAGGACGAATCCTCTACAGGTTGGGGACGAAGCCCCTACAGGTTGGGGACGAAGCCCCTACAGGTTGGGGACGAAGCCCCTACAGATGGGCCACCGAGGCGTCCCCCGGGGCACCTGGGGAAGAAGTGCCGACACGTCTGTCCCTTCTGAACCCCTACGAACCGAGTTAGGCGCCTAGGAAAGTAGAGACATAAAGGAAAGACAACAATGACAACAGAAAATGCCGGGCCCGGACTTACCTCCGACCGGAGCGGTAGTCTCCTCTAGGGGGCGCTATCCCGGACGAGCCCCCAAAATGTTGGACCCAAACGGGGTCCCAGAGGGATGCGGCCCCAAGAGAGAGACTCCACACGAAGGTCGATGCAAAAGCAAGAGGCCGGTTTATTTGCTGACGCGTCGGGGTCCCTCAGCGCTCTGGGTGAAGGACCAAGAGCTGCTGTTACAGGATGATTTTTAAAGGGAAAAATCACAGGGAGGGGTGCACTGGAATGTGGTCAGGAGGGAAATTAGTCATTGCGACGTGACAGGTGGAGGGTCCCAGGTGTACTGTGTGGTAAAATATTGTTAGGTGAGCAAGCAGGCTGCGTAAGCAAGTTAAGTTGTTTACGGCATAATTGGTGAGTTACACAGGACATTGTAAAGGGGAGTTTATGTACCAGGGAGTTTTATGGTTTTGTAACTGGGACTGGTCAGAAAATGAGGTCAGGGGACATTTTATAGCATGTACTGACGAAAAGGAACAGAGAACTGAGTCTTAGGTTCTTAGGCTGTAATTTCAAATTTGGGTCCCACACAAGAAGAAGGGTCAGAGAAGCCTGACTAAAGTTTGGTCAAGGAGATAGTCTTTGTCATGATCTACTATCTGATCATACCACTTCCACCCACTCATCTCACTCCCCTACATAATTTCTTCCTAGCCTTATTCATTTCTCCTTATAAAAGTAAAGACCTTTCCTTTCTGACCTCTGAGAGAGAGATCAGAGCATATTCCCTATTGTAATAGCCCTCCTCTACCTATTACGATAGTTCCTGCCCCCTTTCTCATAATAATCCTTTGGAATAAAGTCTTTCTTTCCCTAAGCTTTGGCTTACTTTTTTTTTGTAGAGACAGAGTCTCACTTTATTGTCCTAGGTAGAGTGCCATGGTGTCACACAGCTCACAGCAACCTCTAACTCCTGGGCTTAGGTGATTCTCTTGCCTCAGCCTCCCGAGTAGCTGGGACTACAAGTGCCTGCCACAACACCCGACCATTTTTTGTTGCAGTTTGGCTGGGGTGGGTTTGAACCCACCACCCTCGGTATATGGATCTGGCTCCCTACTCACTGAACCACAGGTGCCGCCCTTGGGCTTACTTTTTGTTTGACACCACAGCACTCTGATACTTATCATCTTATATTATAATTACTTGTTTTATGTCTATTTTACTGTAAACCACATAAAGGCAAGGACCATGTCTGTTATCCAGGGTTTCATACAGCACATAGTATAAAATAGGTGCTCAGTGAATTTATTGGCAGTAATTAAAGAACTGATGCTGTATTACGAATGTGCATATAGTTACAAATACTATCCATAGAGTTTATGAGATTCTGCTCTGTATGTTGATCATATTGTTAACTATGAAAGTATTCGAAGGAGCAGAGGGAAGAGAATGGTACTAGTAATTTTCCTTGCTTAGGTTTGTCTCCTTAGGTCACTGAAGAAGACCAGAGACTGACAATATTACCTTTCCTTTCTTTCTTGTATAAATAGCAAACTTCCCATTGTAGACTACAGAGGAGGAAAACCTTTCCTGTACCTCTTAGCTTCAGGGACGGGGCCTGCAAGTTAAGCCAAAAAGCCAGAGTAAGGGGGCCAGCCTAGTACACCTAGGGTGGCGGGTTCGGATCCCCAGCCCGGGCCCGCCAAACAACAGTGATGGCTGCAACCAAAAAATGGCCGTGTGTTGTGGCGGGCGCCTGTGGTCCCAGCTACTTGGGTGGTGGAGGCAGGAGAGTCGCTTGAGCCCAGGAGTTGGAGGTTGCTATGAGCTGTGATGCCATGGCACTCTACCCAGGGGATAGCTTGAGGCTCCATCTCAAAAAAAAACCCAAAAAACAAAAAACAAAAAGCCAGAGTAGCAAGAGAAAAGGCATATTTTATTGCTGTTAATATTTTTACATGGATGAGGGCTCCACAGAAAATAAGTGAAAATTCAAAGAAATGGTTAAATTTAGGGGCTTATTAGCCATTTTAACAAAGAGCTATAAATTGTGGGCAAGTGACTAGACAAAGGAAAGGGAATTTGGTCTTCAAGGGGTGAAAGTTGTGGAAAAGTGACTAGGAAATAAATGGAATAATTAATGGAAGATAAAGGTTATTTTACTAAGGTTTGTTTATGCAGATTCATCTTGGCATTAATTCCTTGTCTCTGATGATAAGTGTTGCTCTCCCCTTCCTTGTCCAGGGACAGCATCTTTCCCATGGGAAATTTATGGCCTGCTTTTAGGTAGATGGGGAAAAGCAAAGAACTCTTCTTGTATCTGCTGTTTCTCAGTTGCTTTCAGCTCAAAATAATCCATATGCCAAAGTGGCTTATTTTGGAGTGGCACATTAATTCCCTTCAAGATCCTTGGTTATTTCCAACAGAAAGAATTTGAAAATTTATATGTCATTGTTATCTTTTTCTAATCAACAGGAAAATATTTTATAATTGTTTCTGTATTTTAAAAGTAAGCCAGAAAGATAAAATTTATATTTTATAGTTTCCCAAGGGGATAGGAATAGACTGCACATGTAAGGGTACACTTTGGTAAACTATTCAAATTAATCCCAAAGATTATATTTAAGGTGAAGAGCTATTTGCTGAGTATTTAACAGCCCACTAAATTCATTGATCTCATTGATATCATGGCTCAGGTTCCAGAGTGAACTTGGTAATTAACAATGTAGATGAGTTGCTACAGGCAAGATCTTTTGTGTGTTGATATGCTGGCTTTCAGCTCTCTTTTTAAGAGTGCTAATCACATTTGCATACTTTTTTCATTGTGAAGACCTTTATTGATGTCTATAAACTTAAAATATCTTGAGCATAGCAACAGCTTTGCTCAATTGTTCATAGTCTTAGTTCTTTCACATTTTAATTATTAACTGAAAGTAGTGCTGCTAAACAGGAAAGGAATATCTCAATTTCAAGAAAAGTAGTCAAAATTGAATAATGTAAAAGATCTATAAGCAAAAGGAATGAAGTACTTTGTGATTTAAACAATACAAAGTATAGGAACTATGATCATTCGCTATAAAGAAAGGTCAAGTTCAAGAAGCAGTGTTTACTTTCTAAAATAGATTCCTAGTAAACATGGCAAATATAAACACAGCCCAATAAGAAAGCAAGGGGAGGAGAGAGTCATAAGAAAGCCTATACTGTGCTTATCACTGCTGGCAAGGTTTACCTAAATTCTGTATCTGGTTACTTAGTCACTATTTATTTCTATGTGAAAAAGATGATGGAAATTACTGGATATATTCATTGTATATGCACAAAAATTGTCAATAGGTTAATGAGAAAGAAATAATTTTGGCTAGGTTTAATTGAAATGGCAGAAAACAAAGAAAATGACAGCAGGATTTGAGTGGAAATTTGAGACTTAGCTTTTCTACTGCAGTGTGCCAATTAATATATTTTACTAGTACATCACAATTATTTCAGTGTCATTTTTCATGACAAAGCCAGGTATAGCTCAAGTATCTGTAGTGGTTTAGGACAGATTGTGGGATGCCTAGGCCCTTAAGTGACTGAGTCAGTTTCTGCTTCTGCCAGACTACCAGGCAGACCTGTAACTACAGAATATAGCATTGTCTGCCCAGAAAGGGAATCAGTTAATAGAAAAGGGGGGAGGGGAGAGAAATAGGTAGAGAAACAGAGAGAGAGAATGAATGAGAATGGGACGTTCCTATATGAAATACTGGGATATCTCAACAGGTAATCAAAGCACAGTGATGCAAATGATATTGAAAGACCAAAGCTAGGAGGTGGGTAGCATTCTAGGAAGTCTTCCACAATGTAAGAGGGTCATAGCTAACAAGCTAGAGGTCACAGGCAGTAGGCAAATCCCAGGGATAGACATCACTGCTTAGAAAAAGTAGACCCAAGCCCTATGGAGATCTAAGTATTAGGCTGTAGGGGAGGAAAAATTCTCTTTCCATTATCCATTTCAGGTTCATTGGCTGGAGTCCTGTAAATTAGACTGATAAAGACCAGATTAACAAGTGAAAATCAAACCAAAGTTTACTAATATATCTCTAACATATACATATCATGGAATGGAGCAGAGGAGAGTAGCTCAAAGGAGTGTTTATTATGTGGGCTTATGTAACATCTTAACAAAATAACAGTAAATGTTTGCAGAAGTGACATGACAAAGGAAAAGGATTTTGATTTTCTAGGGCAGCAAGCTTTAGGAAGATAAATACATGGGGCAAATTCATGGAAGATAAGAGCTGGTTAGTAACAATTTGTTATATAGATTCCTCTGGTGACGTCTTCAGGCTGATAAGGGTCTAGAGTTATCTCTGGTGATTAACTTCAGTCCTTCCTTGTAGAGGGGGAGGGGGCACCTTTATATATATATATATATATATATATTCTGCTTTTAGGCGATAGAGGGAGGGCAGAGCACTTTACTTGTATCTACTTATTCTCAATTGCTTTCACCTCAAAATAACCCTTATGCCACAGTAGTATACTTTGAGGTGGCATATTCATTAGTATATTTTGAGGTCTCATATTCTTATTGAGTTCCAGACAGGAACTCAAGGGAATAAAAGAAGCCTATTTTCAGAATGGAGGTATCTGGTTTACTCTGGACTAGCAGAAAGATCACTCACAGCTGAAAGATGAGCCAGGGACCTTTCATTACTTCCTGATTAAGGACAGGATAGGTTCTCCACTATAGGCTGTAAGAGTCAATCAGCCCAGTTGTGGTGTGACTAAGGCCAAAAACAGTAAGACAAGATCAGGTGTGACATTCAGAGCCAGGAAACAAATGTCAAGAATTCAGAGTAGGGTGGCGCCTGTGGCTCAGTGAGTAGGGCACTGGACTGTGGCTCAGTGAGTAGGGCACCGGCCCCATATACCGAGGGTGGCAGGTTCAAACCTGGCCCTGGCCGAACTGCAACCAAAAAAAAAAGAATTCAGAGTAAAGTCAAGCAAAGATGGTTTTAATTTGTTGGATTTCACTGTCTTGTATTTCATGAAAAAGATGTGGTTTGAACGTATATAGAGGCTAGCCCCTTCAGGTGGCCTTTTTCTCATCTGCTGCATCTTTGTTTGTTTGTTTTACCTTACTGGATCTTTACATGTAGCAATATTTCCCACCTGACACAACCTTCCCTTGATGGTATCTCCCTCTGAGATACCATTACCTTCATTTACTGACTTTTTAGCAAAACTGCTTTAATATTGTCAGTACTCACTGGCTCTGTTTCATCACCTTCTGTTCTTTTTTGAATTCATACCAATCAGGTTTTTATCACCCATGTAACTGAACTAAGGTTTGGCTGATGACCACTGGAAAGCCAAACTCTAGACACAAAACTTGGATGGAAGAGTAGACTTACTCAAGAGCCAGAAATCTGAGGAGATGACAGGCTAATGTCACAAAGACCATCACAGGTTTCTCAGGCTGACTAAATTTTTTTTTTAATTATTATTTTTTTGAAACAGAGTCTCTAGCTCAGGGATCCTCAAACTTTTTAAACAGGGGGCCAGTTCACTGTCCCTCAGATCATTGGAGGGCGGGGATGTGGGCCCTGGGACAAGTCCACTGCTAAGCAGGACAGGCAGCAGTGGCAAAAACACCCGGATGGCTGGATAAGTGTCCTAGGTGGGCCGCATGTGGCCTGTGGCCTGTAGTTTGAGGATACCTGCTCTAGCTGTTGCCCTGGGTAGAGTGTTGTGGTGTCACAGCTCACAGCAACCTCAAACTCTTGGGCTTAAGCAATTCTCTTGCCTCAGCCTCCCAAGTGTCTGGGACTACAGGCTCCCACCACAATGCCAGGCTACTTTTGTTGTTGTTGTTGCCATTGTTGTTTTCACTGACCTGGGCTGGGTTTGAACCCACCAGGCTTGGTGTATATTCCTGGCACCCTACCCACTGAGCTACGGGCGCCACCAGGGCTAAAGATTTTTTAAAGGGGAAAGGGGCTGACTATATCCATGTCCACATGTCTTGTTCTGATGGTTATCTTGATGAGCCATTTGACAGTCTGGCTAGTGTCAACTAGACCAATAGAACTGAAGGTTGACTGCTTAGCATTCTCCTCTGGAGGGGAAGAGTATCCCACAATCTTGGTTCTATAGTTAACTGCTCAAGGTTAATTCCTAAAATTATTAAGCAAGCATACAATTAGGTATTATAAAAGAAAGAGTGATTATTTGCTTCAAGATGAAATAAAGCTGCTGTTATACCACCATTCCATTGAATTTGCTCTTGATGAGTTTACCAATAATCTCCATGTTCCTAAATCCCACACTCAATAATTAGTCCTCGCACTATTCTCCCATGAGCTGCATTTGACATAGTTTGATCACTTTGTCCTTGGCTTTCAGTCTTTGTCCTTTTTGGTTGCATTTGCTTGGTATTCTTTGCTTGATCATTCTTGTCTTCCAGATACCTCAAACATTAGAAATGCCCTAGGGCTCAATTCTATCAGAGAATTTATGTCTTATTATTGCAAGACATGTAACTTGAGGACTTTCTCTGGCCACAGGAGTGTGCTCTGACTATAATTTGGGCAGGCTGGTCCAGGAAGTTAGTACCCTTGGGAGTAGCCCTTAACCCATAACTGATAAGAATTAGTGAAGAAATACTCCAACTTTCTCATTCCTTGAGCAGGATGACATTAAGGCATGTTCTATAATTTCTTGGAACTTTCCTTCAGCTGGATTAAGCTTCAGTTGCTTACAGGGTACTAATTAATGCACCCTGAACTAGCTTGGTTTTCTTTTCTGTCCCTATCTCACTTCTTCACTTTTCAATTGGCCCTTCCTGCAATCACCTCTTAGGTTGGGCTATTCATTAAACAGACTCTGAGACAAATATGTATTTGCATGTGGTTTACTGAGGGTGCTCCTGAGAATGACTTTAATAACAATGTGATAGAAACAGGATTGGTCAGAGGGAGAAGTTGAAGCTCAATGCAGAAGCAATACAGATCTTAGTGGATTCTATGGGAATGTCTTTCAGAGTGTCTTTAGTAGAGGGAACAAGGATCAAGATTTTGTACTCTGCATAGATCAGTCATTGTATGTAACTTGCCCGTGGGAAGAGGCCATTACCTAGGCAAAATAGCTATTTTTAGCAATTTTCAGGGAAGGATTCAGCTGTGAGCCATCAGCAGCAATACTCCTGCAGCTGAAAAAATGGGTGAAAAGAGATTAGTGGCTGGCCAGAATTCCCTGCATTTTATCCTTTGCACTGCTTGAATTCACTTGTTTCATATGGTATGGTAGGTTTGCATATCTGGGAAAAAATCCTTCAGGATTCTGGTTGGTATCTGTGATATAATAGAAAACATATTTGGTCTTTGTACCACTTCTTGGCACAGAGCTCCTACAACCTTGTATTTCCTGAATGATTGTAGTCTTTTGTTATTTATAACAAGCACCTTTTAATCAGATCTGAGTTTATGCCAATCAAGTGACTCAGGGTGGGGGCCTCTGGTCATTAGGAAGACAAAACTCATCATTAGAGGGTTAGAACTTTTATCCTCAACCCCTGACAACTGGAAAGGAAATGGGGGCTGGAATTTGAGTTCTATAAAAACTCTTGAAAAATAAAGATTCAGAGAGCTTTGGGGTTGGTAAACACATTGACATACTGGTCAGATGGTATAATGGAAGCTCCATACTCACTCTCCTGTGTCTTACTCTATATTTCTTCCAATTGGCTTTTCCCAAGTTGTATCCTTTTTCATATTTTATTATTATTATTATTAATTTTTTATGTGCCCATTGTATCATACTGGAATACCCTAACTGGCCTAATTATGCTATTTTTTTTTTTTTTTTGAGACAAAGTCTCACTTTCTTGCCCTTGGTAGAATGCTGTCGTGTCATAGCTCACAGCAACCTCCAAGTCTTGGGCTAAAGCTATCTTCTTGCCTCAGCCTCCTGAGTAGCTGGGACCACAGGTCCCTGCCACAGCGCCTGGCTATTTTTAGAGATGGAGGTCTCACTCTTGCTCAGGCTGGTCTCAAACTCCTGAGCTCAAGTAATCCGACTGCCTTGGCTTCCTAGAGTGTTAGGATTATAGGCATGAGCCACCACACCCGGCCATGACTTCTTTACCCTTGATCTTTCAATCTGTTTCCTTCCAGACTCCTAACCAAGCAGCCAAGCCATTTTCCACTGCCCATGAGTCTACATAAGTTCTAACCTCTGGCAACTTCTCTTTTCTCACAAAGTGCACAATTTGGTGCACCACATGAAATTCTGGCCATTGGGGAAATTTTCCTTCATGGCTATCTTTCAAAGCCACTCCTGAGTAGGGTTCTGGAGTTTATTTTCAGTTTCTACCTACGTTCTAAGTTTATCTAGTTATGAACTAAGTTCTGCCTTTTTCTTTCTCCATCAGCTAATTATAATGGACCTTCACCATCTAACTATAGCTGTGATTAGAAAGAGGAACTAGTGTAACAGTAGTGGATGATTTGGGGGTAAAGACCACCTGCTCATGTAGTTTACAGTTGACTTCTGGTCCTGCTAGTGGAGGTACTGCCTTCATCTAATCATGGACCAATCTTGATTCTACCTGACCTTAAGAATTGATTGATCTAAGAAAACCCAGGTCCTAATGGGCAGTTCTTCAGGCATATACATCTTTCAAAACACACCCTCAGGTGAGGTATATGGCTATGGCAGAGACAGAACACCTGATCACAAGCTCCATTATTTTGTTTTCCACATAGCTGCTAAAGGAAGTCTTTAACAGTGCTATGTGCTGAATGTTTTTGGCCTCTCCAAATTCCTATGTTTCGATTTTAATCCCCAAGGAGATGGTATTAGGAAGGAGATCACTGGGAGGTGATTAGGCTCTACTTTCATGAAGGAGATTAGTGCCCCTCTAGAAAGGACTCAACAGGATCCCTTTGTCCCTCTGCCATGTAAGGAAGGATGTAGCAAAAAGATGGCCAGAGCCCTCACCCAGCTCTGAATCAGCCAGCACCTTGATGTTAGACTTACCTGCCTCCAGAGCTATGAGAAATAAATATCTATTATTTTTTTTTTTTTTTTTTGAGACAGAGCCTCAAGATGTCCTCCTGGGTAGAGTGCTGTGACATCACAGCTCACAGCAACCTCCAACTCCTGGGATCAAGAGAGTCTCCTGCCTCAGCCTCCCAAGTAGCTGGAACCACAGGTGCCTGCTGCAACGCCTGGCTATTTTTTGGTTGCAGCCATCATAGTTGTTTGGGGGCCCGGGCTGGATTCGAACCCGCCACCTTGAGTGTACATGGCTGGCACCTTAGCCACTTGAGCCACAGGAGCCGAGCCCTAAATATCTATTATTTATAAGCCATGCAGTTTATGGTATTTTGTTGTTGCAACCAGAGCTGACTGAGACTGTATGTCAAATTGTGTCACTTTTTGCTCAAAACTCTTCAGTGGCTTCCCATGTCACTCAAAATAAACCCAAAAGTCATTGCAATGGCCTGTAAGCCCTCATGTAATCTGGCACTTTTATACATCTTTGCCCTCATTTGAAACTACTGACCTCTCTCATTCTGTTCTAGCCATGCAGGACTCCTTGCTCTTCTTTGAATATGTCAATCATGTTCTCATGTTAGCATCTTTGGACTTACTGTATAATTTACCAAGACATTCTTTCCCTAGTTCTGCATAGCTTATTTCTTTTGCCTCTTTCACATCTCGGGTCTAATGTCTCTGTAGTAGAGAAGAATTTTCTGATCACTTTAGCTAAAAAGTACTCCCCATTTATGGTATGCTATATTTCCTTAATCCTGCCTTATATTTCTTTAGAGCAGTGGTTCTCAACCTTTCTAATGCTGCGACCCTTTAATACAGTTCCTCATGTTGTGGGGACCCCCACACAGGACGAGCAGTGTCTTGGTTCCTAAGACCATCAGAAATATGTTTTTTCCGATGGTCTTAGGCAACCCCTGTGAAAGGGGAAAGGGTTGAAGGGGTCTTGACCCACAGATTGAGAACCACTGCTTTAGAGCATTTAGCACCATCATATGTATTATGAATTTATTTGCATGTTTCTATATATATATTTTGCAGTTTTTGGCCGGGGCTGGGTTTGAACCCACCACCTCTAGCATATGGGGCCAGCACCCTACTCCTTTGAGCCACAGGTGCTGCTCGGCATGTTTGTATTCTGTTAATCTCACTGCATTGTAAGTTCCAGGAGCTCAAAGATTTTTGTTTGTCTTGTATTCTAGAAACTAAAAAATGATATCTATAATAGTAGGTATTTCACAAGTACTTGTTTTTTTTTTTTTTGAGACAGAGTCTCAAGCTATCCCCCTGGGTAGAGTGCTGTGGCATCACAGCTCACAGCAACCTCCAACTCCTGGGCTCAAGCGAGCCTCCTGCCTCAGCCTCCCAAGTAGCTGGGACCACAGGCGCTTACCACAATGCCCAGCTATTTTTTGGTTGCAGCCATAATTGTTGTTTTTTTGGTGGGCCCAGGCTGGATTTGAACCTGCCACCTTAGGTGTATGTGGCTGGTGCCTTAGCCACTTGACCCACAGGCACCAAGCCCACAAGTACTTGTTGAATGAATGCACACACATGTAATTCTTTTGGGTTGTCCACATATTAGCCAGTATTGCCCTGTTAGAATACGTGAGATCGGCTCACTGTGCTCAGAATGCTCCAGTGATTTCTCATTTTATTTTATTTATTTAGTTTTTGAGACACTGTCTCACTTTGTTGTCCTCGGTAGAGTGCTGTGGCATCACAGCAACCTCAAACTCTTGGGCTTAAGCGATTCTCTTGCCTTAGCCTCCCAAGTAGCTGGGACTACAGGTGCCCACCCCAACGCCCTGTTATTGTTTTTAGAGATGAGGTCTCACTCTGGCTCTGGCTCAGGCTGGTTTCGAACTCATGAGCTCAGGCAATCCACCCACCTCGGCCTCCCAGAATGCTAGGATTATAGGCATGAGGCACTGCGGCCGTCCTAATTTTCCATTTTACTCAGACAAATCTAAAGTCTTCACTTTGGTCCATAGGGCCCTACATAATCTAATCTCATTTTCTTGCTTACCCTCTTTTATCTACACTGGCCTTCTTATTGTTCCTTGAACATCTCAGAAATATTCCAAACTCAGCCTCTGGACTTGGTGTTTTCTTTCTCTGAAATTCTATTACCTCCATAGTTGGGTAGCTTGTCACTGGCTCACACTTTTTGGGTTTTTACTTAAATGTTACCTTCTCAGGAAGTCTTTTCCTGGTCATCTTATTTAAAATTGCAATTCTTCCATAACTGTGCCTATCCCTTGATTTATTTTTCTCTCCAGTAATTAAGAGCATCTAATATATTACATATTTTACTTATGTGCTTATTCTGTCTCTTTCCCTTTACTGCAATGTAAGTTCCAAGAGGGCAGATATTTTCTCTCTCTTTCTCTCACTCTCTGTTTTTCCTGCTATGTCCTCAGCACTGAAAGCAGTGCCTGGCATATGGCAGGTATTTAGTACATATTTATGGCATGAAGGAATTCAATGTCTAGAGGCAACAGTGCCAATGTGTCTAGTAGTATATAACCCAGTATACAGTATGAATATATCTTTGTCCATTAAGACTGCTGGAGCAAAAATATAATAAACTGAGTGGCTTAGAAGCAATAGAAATTTATTTCTCATGCTTTTGGAGGCTAAGAAGTCCAAGATCAGGGTGCTAACTAATTCGATGTCTGTTGAGAACTCATTTCTCATAGATAGTACCTTCTTCTCTCTGTGTTCTCAGATGGTTGAAAAAGCAAAGCAGCTCTCTGTGGCCCTTTTTGCAAGGTTATTAATTTCCTTGATCAGGCCTCCATCTTCACAATCTAATCACCTCCTAAAAGGTCCCTCCTTATAATACTATCACACTGGGGATCAGCTTTCAGCATATGAATTCTGGGGGGACACATTCAGATAATAGCAGCATGAAATTGTGTTTTCTTCCATGGCATTGATGGTAGTAGTGAGTTTATCACTGGCCCAATTCTGTGGTGTAATTTTGGGTAGGTTATTTATTTATTTATTTTTGATTACTATTCTTCATTCAAGATTCTCATATCCTTTTTAGGGATTCTAAGTGTTTTTCTTTTTTATTTTTTGAGACAAATGGGTAGAGTGCCATGTTATCACAGCTCACAGTAACCTCCAATTCCTGGGTTCAAGCAATTCTCCTGCCTCCACCTCCCAAGTAGCTGGGACTATAGGCAACTGCTGCAATGCCTGGCTATTTTTTGGTTGCAGCCGTCATTGTTGATTGGCGGGCCGGGTTGGATTCAAACCCGCCAGCTCAGGTGTATGTGACTGGTGCCTTAGCCACTTGAGCCACAGGCGCCAAGCCTCTAAGTGCTTTTCAATATTCCTGGGATCTTTGAATAGATTTCTTTTATGCTTAACTTGCTAAAGTTGATTTTAGTTACTGACATTTAAGAATGCTAAATGATATAGACATTATAATCACTTTAGTAGGGACTGGTTGCAGCAACACATATTCCAGTACCTATGGGAGATACTGGTTTAGTTGTAACTGAAAGGCCAGATAGTATCAAAAGATGGGATCTGTTGTTGAGTTCCATGTAGAATTGTTCCTCCATTGGGTTTAACTATCTCTATGTCAGCAGAGCACAAGTTAAAAGCTAGGGAAAAAATTATAAAGAGGACTAGAGCAAATGAAGGCTGCAAGGTAAATTGCTCTGCAACTTGGATGTTACAACCTAATACATCCATACATCCATGGATGCAAAAATGTACTCATGGCTCATTGAGATATAGGGCGGACCCTGGGACAAGCCTCCCTATACCAAGGAGAAACATAATGTAGGCCCAACATGTTTTGGAACAAAACTGTATTTGCTTTGGGAACCACCTTTTTCCCTTTGAGAAATAGCTTCTTGCTTGCTGATCTAGGCTCCACATCGAGTGCTGATATGACCTGAACCAGCCATCATGAGACAGGTGTAATTTGATTCACTAAGTCATAAACTTGGACATGCAACAGCATTCCATTATTCAGAGGAAGTGGTATACACAAGATTGGATTTGAACAAATCCTGAAGACATAAGTAATTTGTATGAGCAGATGACTCACACTCCCAATATGTCTATTTCAGCTGCACTGTCATTCTTGCAAATGACACCGTTGACTTCCTGAAGATTTCCTGATGACCAGCTAACAAAGGAGGAAAAATTTGAGCCTAGTTTATAGATGACTCTGAAGGATGTGCTGACACCAGGTAAAAAGTGGACTATTGCAGTATTGCAGGCTCACTTAGAGGTTACCCTGAAAGACATTGATGAAGAAAAAAAAAATCCTTCCAATTGGCTGAAATTCAAGCTGTATATCTCACTGTCCACTTTGCCTGGAAAGATATATGGCCTTAGATGTGGATAATTACTTATTCATGGCTAGTGGCTAATGGTTTGGCTAGGTGATCAGTTTGAAAGAATCAAATTGGGATGATTGGTGATATGAAAGTTTAACTAAGAGTTTTTTTTTGGAGACAAGAGTCTCACTTTGTTGCCCTTGGTAGAGTGCCATGGCATAATAGCTCACAGCAACTTCAAACTCTTGGGCTCAAGTGATTCTCTTGCCTCAGCCTCCCAAGTAGCTGGGATTACAGGCACCTACAACGATGCCTGACTATTTTTAGAAATGAGGTCTTGCTCTTTCTCAGGCTAGTCTTGAACCTGTGACCTCAGGAATTCCACCTGCATTGGCCATCCAGAGTGTTAGGATTACAGGCATGAGCCACGGCACCCAGCCTTAAGTAAAAGTTTTTGAAGGGCTTTCTTAGTATTAGCATCAAATGGGAGAATGTGTCTCATATAGACATTCACCAGAAGTCATAATTGGCAGAATAGACTTACAAGGAAGTCTAGGAAGAAGGTCATAGGAAAAAAAAAATACCTGCTCATATAGTAATGGTTTGAGTTATTTCCTCAGTCTCCCTAGTGCTCACTTAATGAGTTAGTGAAACATTTGACCCTGGTAGCAGGAACAAAGTTTCTCTCTGATATCAATGATATAAAATCTCTTTCACCAAGGTTGGCCTTACTGAGTGCCTAGTTTGCCTATGGTAATACTTGATTGTAATACAGAGGGGGACCATTTAGCCTCCTGTTGATTATAGTGTACTCTATCATGGAGAGAGCTGTATTTTCTTTGCTGGAATAAAATATTTTTATTTCCTTCTGCCCATCATGCTTTTTTTTTGTTACAACTATCATCCATGTATTAAATACCATAAACATAGTCACACTATATCACACAATATTACCCACCAATAGTGTCCAACCTTTTTTTTTTTTTTCTGCTGCACACTGGAAGAAGAGTTTTCTTGGGGTACACATTAAATACACAAACTCTAATGAAAACTGATGAGTGAAAGAAAAGATTAGTGCTTACTTTTCTCAATACCTGACACCACAGACGTGCAAAACAGTCCTCAAATAATCTGCATGCAGCCCACGGACTGCAGGTTGGACACTCTTGCAACCAAACAGCTCATCTCTTAGCAAAAGAAGTAAGGTGATGAGCTGGCTAATTTCCATGTGATTCACTGGTTAACTGTGAACTCTATTACCCAGAAGCAGATTGGTTTATGAACTGATATATCCTACTGAAGACATACTCACTGTGCCAACTGAAAGACAAATGCAAGGTTAGGATGCTCTTTTATGGGATGCAGTATTTGATCTGCACCATGATCAATGTATGTTCCAGTTTCTCCCATAGGTCTCATAGGTCTGGGAACCAATGAGAAAAAGTGAAAGTAGCACCTCCTTCTCATTTTTACACCTAATAAAACACTGGTGATTTTCATGTCCCATTTCTGTAACTCTAGGGTTTGTTAATGGAAAGATCTTAGTATTCAAAGGAATAATGTTTCTACCTGAGGAAATAATAATGGTTACTGAATTGAAAACTGAAATTTAACCAGTCCTTTAAAGCACTTTATTTATATTGATTAAACAGGCAAAAATAGTGCTATATTATTAACTCAGATAAAGCTGCCGTTACACAATTGAGGTAGATACCTGGGTGTGCTCCTAGTAGGGCTACATCCAATGGACAATGATAATAGGAAATATTATCAAGACTCTAATCTAGCAGGAAATACTAAAATGTGACACACTGGAACTTGAGGAAAGGAGCAAAAGTAAGACTTTCTCTCTGACCTTCTCCTGCTTCCTATCTCCTGAAGTAGGCCTTAGAAATTAGGATTCCCCTCTCCATAAGTCATAAAAGCTAGAAAGGTCACCATCTGACCTTTTCCCTCCCTTCTGCCCTGAAGACCCTCATGTGACAGGTGTCCTGTCCTATACCCAGAAGGAAGGAATGTCACACAGACACATCAAGAAAAAACTGAACAAATAGGCCTTGGTAAGACCCTCACCACCAGTTTATTGTAACTCCTAGATTGAAACTATTTTGTCCTTCAATTATACTCCTGTAAGACTGTCCATAAAAATATATATATTTACCACAGTCTAAAAAAAAATAATGATAAGGAAAAAAAAAAACATAATAAGGAAAAAAAATTTGTTTGCTATTTGTATTTTGTCTTGTGTATTCTGTAACAAACAAGTAGTAAATGATTATGTATTCCAAAAAAAAAAAAATTGCACAGCTCTTGTTGAAGCTATATTGATAGGTACTTTCTAGTTTGGTTGCTGATACAATACT
>CAUYQV010051318.1:0-15163 GCA_963574575.1 Galagoides demidoff | reverse complement strand
ACGAACACGTGCCATGTCATGCTGGATTTTCTTTAAAAAAAAATAACAAAGTTAAACTTTCAGTCAACCTGAAAATATTAGCTTTTTATGGGGGCAGGGCGGAACGAATGGAACAGCAGAGACTTTTTTTTTTTTTGATTGTCCATTTTCTGAATCTTCTCAGAAAAAGAATGATAGGGGAAGGCACACAGGAAATAGGGATGGGAGGAAAAAAATTGGGAAGGTATTTATGAAAGGTACAGACAGCGCCAGTAGAAAAAGTGGGTCTCTGTCACTGTGACCAAAGTATACGGGAGGGTGAGGGGTTGATAAATGCTTTTCTGAGATTGAATTTGAAATCTGTTAACTAAAGGAGAAAAATGCAAATGAGTCATAGCATATGGTATGTTATACACAACGGGGACCGAGGCAATATTTCAGCATTTCTAAATCTGGAGCAGCAAAATACTTTTCAACAAGTATAAATGGCATGGGTTTAGGAAAAGTGTTTAATTATAGAAAATGTCCCTTTTTCAACTGTAAAATATTTTAGGGAAAAAAAAAAAAAGGAGTTCCTGCAGGAGTATGATAAGGTTAGAGGTCAGGATCCACTGTGCCAAACTATTTTTTATTAACTCAAATTTTGTCAAAAAGTAGGAGGTGGAAGAGGCCAGGAGAGATTTAGGAGTAAGTTCTGTATTTGGCTCTGGTGACTTACTGCTTAGGATCCGTACACGTTTTGGATTGAAATGTTTTCCTTTCTTTTATTAAGTAAAATTTATACCATCCAATTTTTAAATTTTCCTTATCTGTCTTTTAACTACTTTGACTTGTTCTGTATCATTGATTATGAGCCAGTAAGTCCTTTCTCCTCTGTGATCTGAAGCATGATCTAATCATGTGCTTTCTAAAACAGATTTTCAAAGGACATCCATGATACTATCAATGCTGAAGAAGATAACAGGTTATTTAAAGCCTTCGTTTCCGAGGTCAGTAGAGACTGCTTTAAATCTGAAACGAACCCTAATTCTCTATCATTCCTCCCTTCAATCACAATTTCAAATAGTCTAATTTCAGGACAGAAAAACTGGTCTCAAAAAAATGTCAGCGCTATTGATGTCTGGTGTCGTTAAGTTGGGGCATAAATGGAGGGGAAATGGTGGGCCCATGAATAATCTTATGTATTTGTCCAAATGAAGGTGCAGGGATCGCCCACTGCACTAACTCTGGAACTCCCTCCCCTCCTCTCTCCGGGTCTAGGCGGGAATGCGGGGGGAGGGGGGCGCTGACGCCCAGCGTGCACACAAAGAGCCTGGGACAATAAAGAAGGTCGCCTCTTTCTATACAGACCTGCCTTTGTGCTCCGTGTGGGGCTTGATCCTTGCGGCCGAGAGCTCAGTAGGTGCCAGGGAGATAGATGGGGTGTGCGAGCGACTTTCACACAGGCGGGCAGGTACAGCGCGCCTGGTAACAGATGAGGACCCCTGGGGAGCCCTTGACTATGCAGAATGAAAAATCAAAAGAAACCATATTGGGCACAGATACAAAGGGAGTCCCCTGCTCCTTTTCTCTCCTCCCTGTTCCCTTTCTCCCCTTCCTTAGGAAGCGGCGGTGAAAGCCGAGCGCGGCTCCCCGCAAGCGTCTGAGCGCGCCGTGCGCCCCAGATGCCATTCTATGCAAATGTGGCCCGAGAGCCCACTGTGAGCTCTAATCCCACCGCAAGTTCCTTTTCTGTCTTTTCTGGGAGGGAAGGAGAAACCAAGAGATGAAAAACTTTGCCAACAACTGTTTGCTGTGTGTGCCTCGCTCTGGCTGAATGGAAACAGGATCCAGCCGAAATGCTTCCAGGCTGTCGCTGCCTCCATCAGGGTACAAATCAACCGCCCTGGTTTGGGGACCGGGTGGGGAAGCGGAACCAAGCTAGGAGTGCGTCAATAAAATGCTAATGAAAAGCTTTAGACATACTCGGTGTTTGCCTCACATTTAGAAGTAGATGGGAAAGCATTCGGAAAGACTTAGGTACCAAAATTGTGTAACTACTTTTAATACAAAATACATAAATTGTATATTTCATTGCTAAAGACAACCCCTTCCCCTTTTCCTGTGTGTTTTAAAAATACTAAAAAATGGTATAAAAAATATATTTTTTATCATCACTTCTGGTCAACATGGTAATTTTTTCTTATTTGTTACCTTTTGGAGGAGTAAAGTGTGGTTTTTTTGTTTGTTTGTTTGTTTGTTTTTAGAGACAGAGTCTCACTTTAACGCCCTTGGTAGAGTGCTGTGGCATCACAGCTTACAGCAAGCTCCAGCTTTTGAGCTTACATGATTCGCTTGCCTCAGCCTCCCGAGTAGCTGGGACCACAGGTGCCCGCCACAACGTCTGGCTATGCAGTTCTGCCGAGGTCGGGTTTGAATCCACCACCCTCGCTGTATGGGGCTGGCGCCCTACTCACTGAGCCACAGGCGCCGGGAGAGGTTAAGTGATTTTGCACTGTTTAGTCACATGACAAAAAAATTACAAAGAATGACAACCCATTTCCAGGATTCTAAGATAAAGTGTAATTGTGTGACCCATTTTAGTGAAGTCAACCACCGCTAACATCTGTGTCAAAGAGAATTCCTGAAGTTTCAGAGTTGAACATCTCAATCTTCCTTATCCTTCAGGCCTAAAGCTGGTATGATAGTAATAAAATTGATACGTACCAAAATGTATAAGAAGTGTTTTTGAAGTATTATGCAACTATCTCATATGCTGTATTTGCTTCCTTAATTACATACAAACCTAACAAATATTCGATGAATCAAAGCACATTTTATGATACATTAACATTTAGGATGATCAAATAGTTTCTTGACACTTCTGATAGCATTATCAGTCTGCCATTCTATGCACATGTTTCTTAATAGGAGTAAATAATTCACCATCTAGAAATAAATTAATCCTTTAAAGGGGATCAAAGCATCCTTTGCTGCATTACTACATGTGACATGCACACACACACAAGACAGCCTGTATTTTGAGAACAATATGCTAACAGGGCATTTGTGATATTTAACTTCACCACAAGAGATTTTTACTGAAGTTAAAAAACAAATAATGCTTTCCACTATAAATGGCCTACACTCCCAACCACATGGACACATGATTCTGAAGTTAACACAGCAGTAGGATGACTTCTGTGGCTTTTCTTCCTTCTTATAGAACAAATGACTGGAGTTAGGAAGACAGCATTTAAGATGTGGTAAATAAATGTAAATTCGGGGCCTGAATCAAATTAAATAATAATGGACTAATTTAGAAATACAAAGTTTGGAACACATGTGTTCCCTCCCACCACTCATGGTGGACATCAATAATCAATGTGACGCTTTGCACCCAGCTGTAGCCTCAGTCTCTGGTTCAAAGATACTCCAAGGAATCACTACTGTTTAATCAAACTGGCATAGAGAATGGCCCCCTATTTGCCATCCTTTCCCTAGTCTCTTAATCTATTTGTGTCTTCATCTATCTTTTAGAGAAATGAACACAAAAAGATTAGATTCCTGTTATCTGTAGTAAACTTTTGGACTAGATTACCAAAAGATGACATACATTTCTTTTCTTGACAGTAAATGTGAAATGTCAATATAAAAAGGTTGGGGTTGAGTACATCAATCTTTATGTGCGTGATATCTGAGAATCTATTTGTTTTTAGAATTCTGCTTCATTTCAAGAAATGATTATTCATAATATCATTGGTAATCAAAATGTACAATAAGTCAGGGATTAATATATTAATAAATAGACTTTTGTGGACAAAGAATACTTCTCTAAGTACATTCATTTCATGATGACAAGCTAAATGTATTACCTAGTCTATTAGTCAATGTCTTTTCTAAGCCATATATCCTTCTGTAAATAAAAATGTGACTGTTGGGATATCTGCTACGTAGGATTCTCTTTCTTTCTCCATTCAGGCTGGCCCTTGTCTTATTTGAGGTCTTTGCTGAAATGTCAGCTTCCCAGAGGCCTTTCTGTATACCCTGATCTAAAGTAGATTGTCCACATTCCCATGATATCTCAGATCACCCTCTTCTTTTACCACATTCAAAACCCTGTCCTTCTATCCATCCATCTCATCTAACTAAACTTATTTAGTAACTCTGTTCTCCAGATGGGTAGGGACCACATTTTTTCATTCACACCCAAGGCCCAGACATATTCTAGAAGCCTTGGTTTCACACTAGAATCACTATGAAGCTTTTTAGAAATTCTAGCACCTCAGCAAAATCTCAGAAGAATTATGTCTAAGAAGGTGCTAGTCTGCTCATGCTGCATAACAAAAGATTACAGACCAGGTGACTTAACCAACAGAAACTTACTTTCTCATAGTTCCGGGGGCTAGAAATCCAAGATCAATGTGCCATCGCGGTTCTGATGGTCTGTCTCCTTGGCTCATGGCTGGCTGTCTTCTTGTTCTGTCTTCAGATGGCCTCTTCTGTGGGCACTTACCAGAGAGAGAAAGAAAGAGAGAGACTAGCTCTTGTGTCTCTTTCTTTAGTTATAAGGACACAAGTCCTACTGGATTTGGACCCCACCCTTATGACTTCAGTTAAAGTAACTTGGTCACCTACTTAAGGCCCTCTCTCCAAATACAGTCACATTGAGTATCAGAGCTTCAACATATGAATTTAGAGGAGGGGAACACAATTTAGTCCATAAAAGGGTGAAACCCAGGTATCTGTGTGTTTTGGATCTTTATACTAATGTCTGGATGTCTTCATCTATTTAGTGTTGCCATGGTTGTCGGGGGTCAGGGTCCCAGTTCCCCAAACCCAGTTGACCTGGTTCCATTACTTGGCTGAGCTAGAAAGTTCATCTAGGCACAGTGGAAACTGACATAAAAATGAATGGAAACTGGAAATAAAACTGGAGTGGCACAGGCAGTGTGGACAGAAAGCAAAAGTAACCTACATGTGTTTCAGGGTAACAAAGAGAGGTTTTATTTAGGAAGAACAAAGAGGAAGTTTAGAGCACTTCCAGAGAGTGGGCCCTCTCTCATGAAGGAGAAAAGGAGAGCAGGAGGGACAAAGGCCTGCAGGGGTATAAATATTCTCTCCATTGGAAATTGACTGCAAATTTTTCACTGGCCTCTCTGTGCCGACAGCTGGTATAACCTTTCTATTGGTCACTGATTGTCTATTTTTATTGGTCATTGGTTTCCTAGGTTATTATACTCCCCCCCCCCATTTTTATGGGCCCTCCAGACTTCCTAGTTCAGTAGGCCAGGTTTTCCTCCCACCCCTCTTGTGTTGCTTCTCAGTAATATTATAAAATACCTAAGGCTGGGAAATTTATAAAGAAAAGAGGTTTATTTGGCTCACAATTCTGTTGGCTGAAAAATTCAAGATCGGGCAGTTGTATCTGCTGAGCAGGGCCTCACCCTGCTTCCACTCATGGCAGAAAGCAGACGGGGAGTGGATTGTACAAGGAGATCACGTGGCAAGAGAAGAAGAAAGAGAAACGGAGGAAGCCAGCCTCTTTTCAACAGTCTACTCTCAAGGACTAATCCATTCCTCAGAGAGTGAGAATCCAGTACCCCCACCCCCCAGGACCATGGGAGGGAGAGCATTAATCCATTCATGAGGGATCTGCCCCCTGACCCAAACACCTCCCACTGGGCCCCGCCTCCCAACCCTGTCACTTTGGGGATCAAATTTCAACATGTGTTTTGGTAGAGAAAAACCATGTCCAAACCACAGGATCTGCTAAGCTGAAAAACCAACGTAGGGGGAAACATCAATATAGATTTTCACCGCAAGCTTTAGTATTTTTAACGTTCAAATATGCATGCAAAATAATTTTAACAGCTTATTATGTAAGCCTTCTAGTAGCAGCACTGTTAAGTTATGAAAGCCACAGAAAGTATTATAGTCTAATCTAGCACTATCAAAAAGCGGTAGGAAGTATGGAGATGGACACTCGGACTGTATCATAGCTATTGCTGTATTTGCCACATTCATTGACAGGCCTGTGAACAAACTGAATTCAGAAACAAAAGAGACTCCTTTTCAATGAGCCTAGCAGTTTGCCAATGATGAGTACAAAAGCTGGGAAAAGGTTTTATGCTCATTCACAATTGGGACTAAGCTGGTGGGATCATATCCCTCTGAAAGTGTGGCTAGAGGCGATTCAAAACAAGGGGAAGATTTAAAGCTTGATGCCTCCTAGATGTTAATTGGAAGGGAGCAAGGGAGTCAGTGCAAATGCAGCCACCTGCCTGCAAGACATGTATTTAGAAAAGGATTTATGCAAAGCTCTGATTGTCTTTTGCTGTGGATACCCACTGAGTCTCCAAAGCAAGGAATTGGTGACTTTGGGTGGGCAGCCCAGAGCTTGGCCACAGTACTTTGTGCAGGAAGCAACTGTTGGGGGTGGGAGACATAGGTCTGGAGTCAGAAGGGACTAATTTAAGACACTGCTGTGCCGTTTCCACCCTTTGTGATCTCAGAAGAGTTACTCCTCTTCTGAGTCTCTGTCTCCTCAATTTTGTAACAAATAACACCTAAAGGATGGCTGTGCAAGTCAGCTGTAAAGCCCTGTATAAATTCTGGTCATTATCATTACTATGTGCTTTACAGCAGTCATTATTCTGAAGCTACTCTATATTGTGTGAATTGCTAGATAACATGGATATGCTGCTTTTGGTAGAAACCTTAGAAACATAATATCTTGTCAAATGGTTCAATAAAGATTACTGTGATTGGATCAAAATCATAAACTAAACACAAGCTCCAGCCTCCTTTACCTCCCTGAAACTACAAATGACACAATTTAAAAAAATAGTAAACAACAGATTTAAGAAACAAGAAGTGATATCTGAGATGGATCAGAATCTAGAATCCCTAAAAATTGGAAATTTTGTAATTAAATTGGATTTGAAGAGAAAACCAAAGGCCAACATACATATAAGAAGGAAACAGTCTGTAATTTCAGAGCAGCTTTGATAGTATTCTGAGTTTGGAGCTGGTAGTTATAAGGAACTGAATGGAGCCCTTGGTGGCTGGGCTGGGTATTACAATATAAGCAGCTGGGCAAACTAGACACTCTTTCCCCAAGCTTGTTTTAAGTAGTAAGCAGGAGAGAAAATTTCTGCAAGTGGGATCCTATCTGGCCTGGAAGAGTGAGATGGGGCAGGGCTCAAAACTCAGGTTGGGTAAGAACCCCCCCACAATCACCCCAGTTAAGAAGTTTAACTTCCAGGGCAACCAAACACCTTGGAACCTCCATAGTTGACCATCTCCCTACATTGACCGCCTTCTTAAGTTGACCAAATTTTCATAGACCAGACATGTACCAAGCATACTTATCAGTACAGTAGGCCTAGTCCCTTATTTTGACCACCTCCACGTGTTGATCAGTTTGTTACAGTCCCTTGGGTGGTCAACTCACAGCGGTTACACTGCAGTAGTGCTTTCCACCCCTCAACCCCAAGTTCTGGAGACTGGCTGAGACAAACGATACCATGTTCCTAGATACAGCATTGGTGGAAGGACTCCCAAATACAAAGATGAATATTCAACCAAGTCTCACCAAGTGATTACATAAAACATCCACCAGGTAAGAGAGATACTACATTTAACAACTAATAGTTGATAAGGTGAACTAAATAAGATATTAGAATATATGTGATTATGACTCCCAAATTTGATGTAAGAATGCTTAGCACACATAAAAAGAATTAACCACGCAACAAAAACCAAAAAATAAGCTAGATCAGTGGTTCTCAACCTTCCTAATGCTGTAGCCCTTTAATACGGTTCCTGTGGGTTGTGACCCACAGGTTGAAAACTGCTGAGCTAGATACTTGAGAAGTTAAATATTTATAGTTGAAATTAATAGCCAGTTAGAAGAGCTAAAAAGCAGAATGGAAATAATTAAGGAGTTAGTGAGTTGATATTGAGAAGGATTCTTCCTGAACAGGTAGTATTCTACAAAAGGACAAATAAGTGAACCATGTTAGAGAAATTTTTTTTTTTTTTGAGACAGAGCCTCAAGCTATCCCCCTGGGTAGAATGCCATGGCATCACAGCTCATAGCAACCTCCAACTCCTGGGCTCAAGTGAGACTCCTGCCTCTGCCTCCCAAGTAGCTGGGACCACAGGCGCCCGCCACAACACCTGGCCATTTTTTGGTTGCAGCCATCATTGTTGTTTTTTGGCGAACCCAGGCTGGGGATTCGAACCCGCCACCTTAGGTGTACATGGCTGGCGCCTTAGCCGATTGAGCCACAGGCGCTGCGCCAAGAAAAGCTTTTGAAATGAAAGATATAATTATAATAAAATATCTATTAGTCACAGATGAAGAGAGAATTAAGGAATTGGAAGTTAATAAACTACCAAACAGCTTGACACTATAGCTCAGTGGTTAGGGCGCCCGCCACATACACCAAGGCAGGAAGGTTCAAAACCAGCCTGGGCCTGCAAAACAACAATGAAAACTACAACAACAACAAAAAAACAGCTGGGCATTGTGGTGGGCACCTGTAGTCCCAGCTATTTGGGAGGTTGAGGCAAGAGAGTTTTTTGAGCCCAAGAGTTGGAGGTTGCTGTGAGCTGTGATGCCACAGCACCCTACTGCTGGCAACATAGTGAAACTCTGCCTCAAAAAAATAAAAATAAAAATAAACCACCACAGGTGTCATCCTAGAAACACGTAGAGGGAAAACATAAAGGAAGCACTAATTTAAAAAATATGTGTGTGCACATGTGTTTGAAAATGAAGAGTATGAAAGAATACGATGAAGAATATAGAAATGAGGGATAAAATATTTAAAGAGATAATGGCTGTGAAGGATTTAGAACGAGTGAAAAACATACTACCAGAAGTCTAGGAACAAAATTCTATACAAAGCAGGAAACATAAAAATCAATCCATACCTAGACATATCTCAGTAAAACTGAAGACACAAAAAGACAAGATCTTAAAAACAACCAGAGAGAAAGCACAGGTCACCTGGAAAGGACCGACAACAAGAAAAACAACAGACTCCTCAGCAGCAGAGACAGAAGTCAGAAGAGAGCAAATAAAATCTTACAAATGTTAACAAAAATAATTGTCAATCTAGAATTATGAACCCCTGAGACTATCTTTCGAGATGGAGGGTGGTAAAATGTGGAAGTTTACCATCCAAAAACATCCACTAAAGGAAGAAAAATTGGTCTGCTGCAGTGGCTCACACCTATGATCCCAGGACTTTGGGAAGATCACTTGAGACCAGGCATTCAAGACCAGCCTGGACAACATAGCAAGATCCTATATCTACAAAACTTAGACAATTAGGCAGGCATCTTGATGTATACCTAGCTATTTGGGAAGCTACGGCAGAAAGATCACTTGAGCCAGGAGTTGAAGGTTGCAATGAGCTATGATGACACCCCCACACTTCAGCAGTGGCAACAAACAGAGACTGTCTCTAAATTTTTTTTTCCTTATTTTAGAAAAGGAAAAAGTCTGGGCAATAGAAGGATCCTGTCTCTACAAAAAGTGTTGTTGTTTTTTTAATTAGCCAACGTGGTCGCACACACCTATAGTCCCAGCTACTTGGAAGACTGAAGCAGGAGGATCGCTTAAGCCCAGGAGTTAGAGGCTGAAGTGAATGATGATGATGCCACTGCACTGTAGCCTGGGTGACAGAGCAAGACTCTGTACCAAAAAAAATTTAAAAAAGAAGAAAAATTGGATAAGTCATCAAAGGTACAGGATAAAAGAGGGAATGGTGAGTAAATAAATGAAAATCATGCATATAAATCAAACATTACCTTTTAAAAATTACTAATAATTATATTTATGGGTATTATCATATTGCTGTACTCAGATGCTGTATACAGTCACCAGCAACATAAGAAAGTACCCATTTCCATATCTTTCTCATAGGCTGTTATCATATTTTATGATTTTTAATAACCAATAGGTAAAAATCATATCTCAGTGACTTTTTACATTTCTCATAGTATAATATGTTACAGTAATTATTTTCTAATTTTTTGTCTTTGTCTTTTTGGTTAATGGTGCTTTTGCCATTATTATAGCTCAATAAGATAAGATACTTTATTTTTTTGTTTGTTTTTTTGAGACTTTGTCACCCTTGGTAGAATGATGTGGCATCATAGCTCACAGCAACCTCAAACTCATGGGCTCAAGAACTCCTCTTGGCTCAGTTTTTCATTTTTAGTAGAAACAGGGCCTTGCACTTGCTCAGGCTGGTCTCCAACTCTCAAGCTCATAAGCTCAAGCAATCCACCTGCCTCGGCCTCTCAGAGTGAGACGTTTTCATTCCTGATAAATCTTATTCCCTCTCAGCTGTCCTGGATATTCTTACTTGTTTTTGATAGTCTCACCAAAAAAATTCTCTTGATACTTTTATTGGACTCATTAAGTTTATACATCAACTTAGGGTAAATAGACTTTCTAAAAATGTAATGCATGATTTGTTGAGATCTTTTGTATCCCTTAGTACAATTCTAAAGTTTAATTCATAAATAGATGGCATATATCTCATTATGTGTATTTCTAATTGTTTCATTGTGTTGTTACTATTATTTGTCGCTTTTGCTGTTGTTATTATAAATGGACTTTGTTCCATTAGTTTTTCTAACTAGTTGTTTATCAATGCTAAGTATATAAATTCTGAAAATTAATTTCAAACAGACATTTTATTGAATTTTGCTGTTTGTAATACTTTGTAAATTAATGTTTTTATTTTTTTAAAGAAGTTTTAGGTTCACAGCAAAAGTGACTAGAAAGTACAGAGATTTCCTACATGCCTCTGATTCTCCCCCACATACACAAACCCTCTCTTCCCACCATGCCACACCAGAGTGGTACATTTGTTATAATCGATGACCCTACATTGACACATCATTATCAACCAAAGTCCACAGTTTACATTAAGATTTGTTCTTGGCTCAGCACCTGTAGCTCCATGGTTAGGGCACTGGCCACATACTCTGAGTCTGGCAGGTTTGAACCCAACCTGGGCCTGCTAAACAACAATGACAACTGCAACAAAAAAATAGCTGGGTGTTGTGGTAGGCACCTGTAGTCCCAGCTACTTGGGAGGATGAGGCAAGAGAATCACTTAAGCCCAAGCGTTAGAGGTTGCTGTGAGTTGTGATGCCACAGCACTCTACCAAGGGTGACATAGTGAGACTCTGTCTCAAACAAAGAGGTTGCAATGAGATTTTTTTCTTGGTGTTGTAGCTTGTATAGTTTTGGACAAATGTATAATGACATGTACCCACCATTGTGGTTTCATACAGGATGGTCTCACTGCTCTAAAAATCCTCTGTGCTCCATTTATTCATCCTCCCTCCCCTTTCTCTTATCTCAGTACTTAGCATAGGATAATGACCTCCAGTTCCACCCAGGTTGCTGCAAAAGACATTATTTCGTTCTTTCTTATGGCTGCATAGTAGTATTCCACGGTGTAGGTGTGCGTATGTATGTAAACATGTATGACAATGTTTATATATAAGGTTAGATATAAGCATTGTCATGTATGTTTATATACATACACATACACATGTGGTTCATTCTTGATCCTGTACATGCTACAGGTTTGGACACATGCATAATGCCATGTAACCACCATTATAGAATCATGCAGAGTATTTTCACTGACCTAAAAATCCCTGAGCTCTGCCTATTCATCTCCCTCCCACCTACCCCAGCAAGCATTGATCTTTTTACTGTCCCCCTAGTTCTGTCTTTTCCACAATGCTATAGCTGGAATCACACAGTATGTAGCCTTTTCAGACTGGAGTCTTCCACTTAGTAATATGCATTTAAGATTCCTGTTTTTTCATAGCTTGAGAGCTTACTTCTTTTTAGCACTCAATAATATTCCATTGTGTGGATATTCAACAGTTTATCCATCCAACGATTTTTTTGGAGACAGAGTCTCACTTTGTCACCCTCAGTAGAGGGCTGTGGTGTCATAGCTCACAGCAACCTCAAGCTCTTGCTCTCAAGAGATTCTTTTACCTCAGCCTCCTAAGTAGCTGGGACTATAGGCATCCACCACAACGCCTGGCTATTTTTAGAGATGGGGCCTTGCTCTTTCTCAGGCTGGTCTGGAACCTGTGACCCACCTGCCTTAGCCTCCCAGAGTGCTAGGATTACAGGTGTAAGCCACTGGGCCCAGCCTATATCCATTCAACTTTTGAAGGACATTTTGGTTGCTACGAAGGTTTGACAATTAAGGATAAAGTTGGTATAGGCATTCATGTACAGGTTTTTGTGTGGACAAACGTTTTCAGTTCATTTGGATAAATATCAAGGAGCTTAGTTGCTGGATTGTACAGTGTGTGTTCAGTTTTGCAAGAAACTGTCAAACCACCTTCCAAACTGGCTGCACCATTTTGCCTTCCCATCAACAACGAATGAGTTCCTGTTGCTTTTCATCTGCGCCCATATTTGGTGTGTGATATTTTCTGAGTCAAATCTTTTGAGTTTTCCAGGTATAAAAAATGAGGTCCTCTGGGAAATAATAATGTTTCTTCCTTTCTGATTTCTCTGTCTCCATGTTCTGTCTCTTGTAAAATCATATGGGCTAACAAATCCAGAAAAATGTTAAATGTTAAATATGAAAATGGACAAATCTCTCTTGTTTCTGACTTTAAGTTGGGAAGACCTTCCACTGTATCCCCTGTAAGTATGATATTGGCTCTTATACTGAAATAAAAATGATTTATCATGTTAAGGAAATACATACCTATGCCCACTTTGTTAAGAGTACTTAACAAGGATAGACTTGAATTTTTCAGTATCTGCGGGGATGATAATATTATTTTTTCTCTTTTGATATATTAATATGGCAAGTTACATAGATTTCTTAATATTAAATATTCTTATATTTCTGGAAGGTAACTTTTCTTAAAAATCTCCTCAAATGCTTAAAAAAAGCAATAACTTTCTCATTTGAGGTAGCTTTTATCTCTGAAGAGAATGTTAAATAAATGAAAAAATATGCAAAGGCTGCTCACAGAATGCTCCTCTTTCTCTGACACAGCCAAATTTATCTACATGTGTGACAATGTCTAGGCCCCTTTGTCTAGAGAGCCTCGGCAGAGCACCCAAAGGAACCTCTCCCACACCAAATAGAAAGAGGGCTCCTTACCTGAGGACCTGCTGGGGCCCCAGCCAGCCTCCAGGTGAGTCACTGCCACTGTTAGGGTCACCAGTCAATTCTGTGAATGATCTGAGATTGTTCTAATGTTTCTCAACTTCTTTCACAATGCTGGAGGCCCACAGCCAGCCAAGCTCATTGACACACAAGAAACAAGGAACAAAATGTCTGGGTCACCTGAGCATGATATGACCTCTGAGTTCTTTGGGAAATGCTTCCTGGGCTCACCAAGGAAATCTCAGCTAGTGTAAAATGGGAGACCTCTGCTCTACAAGTCATACTCCTGTGTTCTCAGCCTTTGTCCTTAATTCTGATGCTGTCTTTCTAACTCTTTCTACCCAGCTTGCATGGACCCTTGACTCTAAGTCTCTGGCAGCAAGGCCTGGCTGGCTCCTGGGCAGCCATCCACATCATAGACACATCCCCGGCTTTCTCGGGCAGTATAGAGAATCCTATAGGCTTGTAAACAGGCCTCAGCCAGTACGTCCACGGGTGGGTCTGTGTTCAGCTGAGATAAAGCTGGAAGGAAGCAACCCAGGGCGGTGGGAACCTCAAATATTAGGTAGAACCATAGGAAATTGGATATGATGTGCTGGTTTTGACCTACAAAAAGACAGCACTGTTACACGGTTCAACCAATCCCAAGCTGCCTTTGAGAATAAAATAGTCTCAGAATCAAATCTGTGGTGCCACCCAGTGGTCTGAACAAGCAAATGGCTTGGTTCACTGATAACAGTGGCAACAAAGGAATAGATAACCTTCCTCGAGCTCCCACTACATTCTGGGAATTGGAATTTCATGCAAGTGATCATCTAATGCTCTCGTGTCCATGGTAACAATTACACATACTTAATATAATGCAAACAGCCCTGCTGAGGTAAGCAGATAAGTACTGTTATTGTCCCCATTTTAGAGGTGAGAAAACAAGACTCACAGGATTTAAGTGAGCAGTGCAAGATCACACGTCAGAGAAAGGCAGAGCCAGGTCTGAGCTCAGTCTGGTGTGGAGTCACACTCTTCATATTCAGTGGTTTCTCCCTCACTGTAGGCAGAAGGCGGGACTCCTGACCCTGGGAGATCCCCAGGCAAGACTGACTGAGGTGCACACAGCTGAATGTCCCAGCTCTTCACACCACATCAGAAACAGAAAGTGTCAGTAGAGCCACTAAATCAGGCCAATAAAGTAACCTTTCTTTAGATGCATGATTTTTTAATTTCAAAATATTAAGGGGGCACAAATATTTTAGGTTCTGTGGATTGCTTTTGTAATGCTTGAATCTGGCTGTAGGCGTGTCCATCACCCGGTGTTCACCATACTCAGCAGGCAGGTTTTTGTCCTTCTTTTCCTTCCCCCTCCCCTATTTTAAAAATTGTACTAAAGGCGTGGCGCCTGTGGTTCAGTGGCTAGGGCGCCAGCCCAGGCCCACCAAACAATGACAACTACAACCAAAAAAAAAAAAAATAGCCAGGCGTTGTGGGGGGCGCCTGTAGTCCCAGCTACTTGGGATGCTAAGGCAAGAGAATCACTTAAGTCCAAGAGTTTAAGGTTGCTGTGAACTGCAATGCCACGTCACTCTACCGAGGGCAACAAAGTAACACTCTGTCTCAAAAATAATAATAATAAATAATAAATAAATATTGTATTAAAATGAAAAATTGTGTGCTATAAAGAACATCAGTCAAGTAATTAGTTATTGGTTTAGTGAAATTCATTTTGGAAAATTCTCTGTCTAAAAATTCCTCAGGGCTCGGCGCCTGTGGCTCAATCGGCTAAGGCGCCAGCCACATACACCTAAGGTGGCGGGTTCGAATCCCCAGCCCAGGCCCGCCAAACAACAATGATGGCTGCAACCAAAAAATGGCAGGGCCGTTGTGGCAGGCGCCTGTGGTCCCAGCTACTTGGGAGGCTGAGGCAGGAGACTTGCTTGAGCCCAGGAGTTGGAGGTTGCTATGAGCTGTGATGCCATGGCATCTACCCAGGGGGATAGCTTGAGGCTCCATCTCAAAATAAA